>OZ026616.1:71946316-72166316 GCA_964020975.1 Hermodice carunculata
CCTTGAGGGACGCCTGCATTGATACTTCCCCACTCTGATGACGCTCCATGCACTACCACCCTCTACATGCGTCTGCACATGTAATCACCAAGCCACTGCAACAGAGGTCCACTTACATGTATGCCAGATTTGTGCATTTTGTGTAAGAGGCCTGGGTGATAGACACGGTCGAAAGCTTTGGTTATGTCGCGAAAAAATCCCTCTCTAGCATGTGTCGTACAGTGGCTTGCTTCACAAAAATGATGACACAAGAAAACAAGCTGATTGACCGCAGTATCATCCGGTATAAATCCAGACCGAAATTCTGCCAAAAAGGACTTTATCACGAAATAAATTGAATACGTGTTCAAGGACTGCTTTTTCAAGAACCTTCTTTATAATTTTAAAAAATAATAATAGGGGTCTATAGTTACTGCAATTGCTTGGTGGTCCCTTTGTAAATACTGGAACCGCGTTGGGATTTTTCTATTGGATAGGAAATTTGCATTTGATCAAAGACATGTTGAACAGTTTTGCCAGGGAGTCTGAGGTCGATAGAGCTCCTTGTTTAAGAAAGAAGAATTAAAAAGAATTTAACGGCTTGCCACCAGCCTTTTTGTCTTTATTTGGTACTGTTTATTGAATCAGCCAGACGATCATAGTAAACAGATTCCGTCTGTCTCAAGTCATCAATATATTTGCTTCTTAGTTGCCTGAAGTATGACCAAAGTGATGGTTTCAATTTAGCTCGTGCGCGGATGCGTTCCACCTTCCGCTTGGCAGAGCGGAGGGCAGACGTGTGGAGCATCACATGGTCTTATTGTAACAGTGTGAGTTAGTACAAAATCCTTTGCTCCGGTGAGAAAAGTTTCCGTCCACTTTTCACATAAAATATCAACATCTTCTGTGTCAAAGCAGGCATCCCAATTATTGTGCTAAACATTGGTTGTAAAAGTATCAAAAGCAGCCTTATTATAGTCCCAGATTTTTGTGGAGAGAGCGGGAGATTTCTTTCGTCTAAAAGGAAGATCCGCGCTAACAAGGCAGTGGTCGCACTTTGCCAAAGGCGCGGATGGGGTTACTTTGCGAATAAAATTAGGCACATTTGTAATAATTTGGTGTAGACAAGTTCAAGAGACTTCCGTGATTCTAGTCGGCTCATTGATATATACAGCAAGCAAATAAGCCGCGCAGAAATTTAATAATTTATTACCATGATTGGTAGTTGGGTCAGAGTTCACGTTGCCTAGAATAATTTTATCAATATCAGCTGTTTTGGCAATGTCCACACAATCTTGAAGGTTGTCCCAAAATTAACAGTCATTTGGAGGCCTGTAGACAAAAGCGAGTAAAAGTTTTTATGTGGTCTATCTTCAATTCACATAACCTCTAAATCCACAATCTCCACATCAACACGACGATTAACCAACAGTGACCGCGAAGCATATAAAGCCAAGCCCCCTCCAATACCAAAGGTTCTATCACGTCTCATTATCGCGGTCTGTCTGCGCATTGGCAAAGAAAGTTTTTGATAATGTAAAAATATCGAAATAATTAGCAAATGGAGTTTTGGTACAGCACAGTTTATCAGTTGATAGGCTGCGTATGTTAGCGTGACAAATCATAAAGTAAACGAAACCGTCGGCTGAACCTGTACTGGGATGTACCTCAAAACATAGATAACAGAATTGCACTGATGCACAAATAACAATCATTGCTCCATCTACTCGCTTGTTCATATCATAAATTAGAATGGTGGTTACAGGGTCTATTTCTGGATAATGCATCCTTTTCAGAACCTGCATTACAGCAAGGGGGAATATACACAAAAAGACAATGAAATAAAATAATAGCAGACAAGTCAGTATGATTTTCTCCAGTATGCATTCCCTATCAGAAACAAGATTACAGAGAACTTTGCGAATTGTCAAACGCAATCGGATGTCCAATATGAGGAAGTAGTGTACACAGTTGAAGATAATCATAATTAAATCAAAACCTGGTTTGTTGTTTTTAAAGGCTATACATCTGATCAAATAAGTTTCAATTAAAAATACTGAAAATTGAAGTACCTCACATAACAAAAGTTAAACCACTTGGCAATAAAATGTATTCTCAGTACATACATAATCGATTCGAAAAGAACCATAAATAGGCATGCTGAAAAGAGAACAAGGAATACATTGCAACCATTTGCAACATAATGAATTAGTTCAGGCTTTCAGAACCCGTCTCCTATCCTCCTTGGTATAATTAATTGTCTGGCTTGAAAGGCCACTTATAACGCCACCCCAAATGCAGTTCAAAAGTGGCTTTTTAAGATGGTGGCCTCAAAATTGTTATCCGATTTTGTGCTTAGGAATAGTAGTCTATTGAGATGGTGGCCTCAAGAGTATTATCCGATTTTGTGCTTAGGAATAGTAGTCTATCAAGATGGTGGCTTCAAGAGGATTATCCGATTTTGTGCTTAGGAATAGTAGTCTATTAAGAGAGGTGGCCTTTGATGAGAGGGATTTCACAGGGTGGGGAGCCCTGTATGTGTATGATTGTGCCCTGTGTCAGTGCAGTTGTAGGTACTGTGTCTCGCTGCCTAAAGTTATCTGAGCCTGCTCGTGATCCCAAGAGACCGTAGACCGGACCTCTGGGTAGACGTCATATGTGATCCCCTATCACAAGTAGTCCATAGTACTATCCAAACATAACAGTGCTCCAGTTCACGTTGGCTGATTTGACAACTTTGTCGGTTAATAACCACAGAAATGGAATGAAAAACCAATAATGTGTGGATTCATGTCACATCAGTGATTTATTCAAGCATGATATAGAAGATTTTTTTTCTTTTTGTAACCAGTGACCAAAGACCTGTTCTTCGCGAGTACTACAGTATAGCACCTGATCAATTCGTATATATATATATATATATATATGGACACTGTGTACATATTGCACATGTTAATATCCATACTCAACCATACAATCCAAAAGGGTTGACTTTCTCTGGACTCAGCACCTGCCTTTTGTGGGCATTTTGACATTTACTTTTGTTTAAGAACTAGCGTCTCTGATCCTGACTTGAACAGAATGGTGATTGGTACTTAACACTTATCAGAACTGCAGGTCAGTCACACATGACATAGCCTGGCCTCATGGTGCCCTTGTTTTGCTTGACACCATCGCATTTAAATCATGCGCATCATCGCATCTATTACAGATAGAAACATAATGTTCACGTGCAAAGTAATCCCGCTTTAGAAAACTTTAAAAAATGTAATTGTAAGCTACCTGCCCATAAAGACAATGTGATTATGAGGTCTATCGTACTTTTTTTTCATTTTATATGGTGGTACATTGAGAAACCACTTGTGATTATTTTGGGCTTGTCCCAGAGCTTGTAACGATATTCAAAGGAGGATCGACTGCATGTAGATGTATAGCGGTACCTGCTGTATTTGGCCTCCCCTTCAGCCCAGAGAAAGTGACAATGCGGCACCAACGCCTGCAAACTTTTGAGATACACATTGATTTGCTTTCAAGCAAATCTTTGTTTTCTAGTTTTTTCAGTGCTTGTAACGGTATGAAAGTGCATATGATAACAAGAAACATTTCATAAGCCGTGCAGTATGATTCCTACATTGGACAGAAGTCATTTACTTTATTGATAAGTATGATTTGGCACAACATTGGAGCGAAAACAATTCAAAAATTGGCTTGTCCGATCAAGTTTTGGCCACTGCCTTGCTATGAAAAAATAGTGTTCTGATTGTACCCAATTGCGAATGGACAAAACGTTAATTCGGTGGAATTTGATCGCTGTTTTATACATATTCCACACATGCAAACAAGTTACATCAAAATTAAACAATGTTGCCGACATTCACGAATGTTGGGTGAATATTACCGTGGGTGCCCTAGTGGAAGTGTAGCTTGTCCTTGCAGGGTGACTTGTTGGGTTTCAAATCGATCTCTTTTGCATGTCGCTCTTACCCCTGTTTTTTATATTCCCTAAATGTCTCCAGATTTGCTTATATCTTGTGGTTTCATGGGACACGACATGGTTGTCAGGAGTACACCTTTTTTTACTCAAACAATTGAAAGGACATACTCGTGGACTGCGAAGACGAAGGGCGCGGAGTTTGTTTCGATATTGTTCTACGAGCGTAAACCGGTTTTTACTGGTGACATATGATAGCCTGCGAACATCATAATGTTTGACAGAAAACATGTTCTTTGTAACACACAGGAAACATGGTACGTCGGGCATCCTGCAAGGTTTGGCTACTGTCTTGCTATTGTTACGATGCCTACCTTTTGAATATTAGCCAAACTCCTCAAAGAATGACAACAATGACATAACTTTATCAAACAATATATTAACAATCAAAATCAGTACAAAGTAGGTTAACTTATCTTCGCTGATAATAGCAATGGCGAAACAGTCTTAGGTAAATCCTAATCCCTGGTGAGAATATCCACAGGTCCTGTCCCACAGTTCCAAATCCTATGACAGGTGCCAAATGATCTGGTACAAATCCCACAGAGGTAGGGTTTGGTTCCAATGTGGCACTGAAAGGTGTGATCCAATCCCATAGAGGTGCAAATTGGTTCCAATGTGGTACAATGAACACCAAATATACCACTACCAGTCCACTCAAAGACAATGTCCACACTGCTCAAGTACGAAGTGTAAATGGGTAGCACCAAATACACAAGTCCACTCAAGACACTGTCCACACTCCACAGGTATAATGTAAACAATGGCTGACAGTCCCAATGGCTGGATGACAACACACAGCCTTTGTCAGATCCTTCGGAATTCTCTATCTCAAGTCAAGAAAATATCTGCTTTATATCTAGACACAGAAATATCACCATTGCTCCAGAGTTTTGCAATTAGTCACATGCCAGTGCATTGAGACCTGTCTGGGTCACCTCATATGAATGTGGGTCACCATTCTAGCTTATTCCACATGTTTACCAGTCACAAGTGAGTCACCCACAAAACAGGCTAACTCAGTGACACTGCAGTGAACCTGTAAAGTATTCGTTGAACGCAATGACCCGGCAAACACTCAATAAATACAGTGACCTCTCCAAATGAAAATAAACAGCCATACACATTAATACTAATAGCACGATGTGAAATTGTTCTTGTTTTCTTCCAGGTGCGAGTGAAATTTATCAACCTAATATCTGTGCTAATCCTTGCCTGAGAGGTCAATTACCGTTACTTAGCAGCGTCAAGAGTCAGGCATACGTCAAACACCTGATGGAAATTTGGAGAACTAGTTCAGATTGTGTAGTTTTACATTTTATGATAGCGTGTATCAATACACTCAAGTCTGTTTTTATGGATATGATCTGCAAAAAATGATTTTGCATGGAAATAAAGGCCCATTTCCTCACAATTAAACTGACAGACAGACAGACAGACAGACAGACAGACAGACAGACAGACAGACCAACACACACACACACACGTGCAACCAAAAACTCCACCAGATTTAACACTTCGTGACGTATACCGTGCGATTAGAAAGAAGCTCCATTGTATTTTGCCTGATCAAAGTCCACGTACAAATAGACTGACTCAACAAATGATATACTTGTGTATCCTGAAAGTTTGTGTGGGGAAGACATATTTAGTTTCCGATGAAGTGTCACGACATCGTAATTGTATACTTGATAGGGGTATTTGTCCTGTACCAAAGCTGAAGGTCCATTCTTTGCTTTACGATGCTGACTATGCCATGGCTTTTATATTGTCTTAACTTCCCTTTTTATTGTATTCTATAATGTTGCATAACATCTCTAACACGTTTGTTCAAATGGTCACACTCCAGTAATTTTTAGACTTTTTTTATGATTTTTTTTTGGTTCTTTTATTGGCAAATCTTAAAAAATCTCCAAAACCGATCACCCAGTTGCTTTGATGCCACAGAGGAACACTTTTAGGGACTCCATATTTTTAATTTGCTTACCATGTGGCGCTGCAATTTTTTTCAAGTTTTTTCATGATTTATTATGTGTTTTTGCTAGCTACGACTTCTCCATAATCGCCACTCACATTAAACTGAAACTTGGTGGATATTTCCCTTACGAAATGGTCAAACAAAGTTGTTCGCTAGGTGGCACTGCTGCGGATTCCTGATTTTTAACGATTTTTTTCAATTCGGGTGCTTATCGGTAAATGCGCCTTTCCTTTTGATCACTGTGTAAGTCAATGACCATTCTAATGCTAATTCGCATTTTAATGAAATACTTCTAAATGCCATATGCACTCAGCTAAAACTCAACACAGGTCTGTTCAGTTGCAACTTTGATTTTGTGAACAAGCTTAGGTAAGCTGAGCACGGGCTGTTCAGGCAGCCATCTAGTTTGACATTGGTGTACTGTCTTTTGTACTTGCTTTCATTGCCGAAACGCCTTAATTTTATACAAAGATAAAAAGCGAATAAACTACATTCACACCGTACCCGACTTAAAAAGTCATTTTAACTTGCTAAAATATTAAAATATCATAATTTTGCCCCTAAATAAGTTAAGTACGCCTGATTTATGTTGCACTGCATGAGAAAATTGTATTGATACTAGAAATTTGTCATAGTGTGCATTCATCAAACACCAAGGCAGTGTTTTACTATCATCATATCGGTCAAGCAATATGAAACGCAAAACAATTGACTTCCTTAGGTGAAGGTGGCATAGTCCTAAAACCAAAGACTCCAGGTAGCTAATTGAATACGATATTCCCGGGGTAATTTCTTTAAGCAATACGAGCTGACTATTATAGTTGATATTTTGTGAAATCCATAGAAATGGGTGCAATACCAGTGACTGCGGGAAACATGGCTTCTGTTTTGACCACGTCTGTCATATCTACCTGCCATAGGTAAGCGAATGAAACCCGTGACAATCAATGCCATAGAGTTTGTTTTTACCTCTGCATGCTTGCAACTGCAGCAACTCAACATATAATGAAAAATGAAGAATGTAGGTATATCCACATGGGGGCAAGGTGGCGTGAGGTGCATACTTGTTTTGGGTTCCCCCTGGCACTAGCGATTCACATCCGTGAGGATAGATTTCATGTATATTTGAAGGTCATCTGTGTTATTTTGTTATTGTCAATTAAGGCAGTTGCCTCCGATATATTTGAAGCTTATTTGATAGCAGTTTTGCCGCTCAGCAAATTGCTTGTAGTGGTCGATTTTGACCCCTAGCTTCATTGTCCATTACTCTATAGACTGTGTGATCACGTGTTCACAGTACTGACCGTGCTATTAGCCCGACCTTTGAAAGTAAGCAGTAAATCATCCAGTAACGACTTGATTTTATTCTCTTTGATGCATTAGCAAAGGCAAATGATTTAATGGATATGTATTTGTCACAGAACCGTTACCTTGGGACTCATCCATAAAGAATATTGTCAACGGCATACAATATAAGTATCTTTTGTACACTTCCATTCTGTTATTGGGTATGCGAAATGTGAAAAGCTAAATTCTATCATCGAGGTGTCTTTGCTATCAATAATACATTACATTGACTTACAAAAATAGTACAACTTATAAGTACTCATGCCATTTTGGAAGCAAATGGAACATGCAATAACTACATTGCTTCTTCTCATGCAAACAATCAAGAGCCAAGGTAAAACGTAAATAGCAAGGACACAGGGTCTGTCAACTATCTCTTGATGTATATTCAATCAAACCTAAATTCATGTTGCCACTGCACTCCCCCCCCCCCCCGTCCTCTTAAATACCTCGACTTTTTAGCACAAAAAAGTCTCAAATAATGAGTAATAGTCTTCATTGTGCCTAAATAAGCTCAGGGATTTTTTTTTTTAAATGCAAATAAGGGGCTCCGTTTAGTTATATATACTAAGCAGCCCGGGTTCTAAATGGGATTATACGTACGGGTGGTATTAAAATTGAGCGATAAAGCGTCCTGTTGCTATATTTGGTCGAAGCAAGCTGACATGACAGGACGGGAGTGGGTGGGTGGGAAGTGGTTCACGTGCTGATAATCCACTAAGTGATTTATACGTTGCAGAGGTTGTATTAAAACGTTGTTGTCTGGATGCACTATTGAGAACTGGTAGTAGAACTAGGCCACATGGGTACAAACTACGCGGAGTGCCATGTGTTAAAAAAAGACCAACTGAAAACAAATACAGAAAAAAGGGCAAGATAACATAAAAAGGTGGTACAATTTTGATAATTAATTTTATCCAACTTTCTCTACTAGAGTGACCGTCAGAGTCCCAGATGCGAATGCTAATCCAAAAGCCACGTGCCGTATTCTTTTGGGAAACAGGAACACAAGATACCATGAGTTTTGGGAGAAAGGACCTTGACAGTTTGATGGAAGCCATGAACACGACTCAGAGGTCTCTGAGAGAGTTTGCGCCTCGCGTTTGTAAACAGCTTCGATCCAATGAACGTCATCAATGGAGGCTGTAGATGATAAACTTTCATGTTTGTTACTTCCGGATGGAAGTGTGCCGCTTTTTGAGGGCAACATAGGTGTCCGGGTCAGAGCGCTTCCAGGCCCGCAGAGATGTCCACGTATAAGTGTGGGGGCAGTCAAGTCAGGTCGGAGACTGCCAGGCCGGTTGCCCGCATATTATTTTTGGTCGGTTAGTCTGGGGACCATACTACGTCTTCAGTGACAAATGGGTACTCCAGTACCCTTTCGAAATAGAATGGACATAATACATCACCACAATATTGGGACAAAACAAGGTATAAATCGTGCACCGACGTTGTCTATTGAATTGGGAGAAACAAAATATGGTTATTTCTTAGTATCTTTGTTGAAATTAAAATAGAGCACCTTTCTCGTGTTTTTCTTTAAAGTAAATAACAGATAGGAACGATTAACAAGTGTAACTTTGACATTTTAATCATAAAATTCAATTAAACGAAGTCGGACTTATCGATTTCATGAAAAACACGGTATTATAAATTGCAATTCATACAAAGGAGCATCATCCGACACTTGCATATAAGTTGTCTTTTATTAGTTATGGATATTCTCACGAAGGTAGAACATTTCTGTTTTGTGAATTTGCTACACATTCAAGACTCTAACGGTGCTTTTTCTCCACACTCCATATGTTTGTCGTGTCTAAAAGGAACGCGCAGAAAAAAATGGCACCTTGCGGTTCCATCCCACAAATGATCAGTTGCTAATTTACCCTTTGCCGCCTACCAAAACTTTGTGCTGTTGACACTCTCTCGTAACAGCTAAATCTAGATTCAAATCCTGTGGTTCTAGTGTTGATATTATTACAAGCTGCAGATGACATGGCTATGTACGGCTTGACTGCATGGAAGTATTCCTCATTTGTAAGTTATGGCTAGATGAAAATTTCAAAGGGGCAGATGACCTTGATCTTTAACTTTTAGAGGTTACATGTACATTAAAAATGTGTGTGTGTGTGCGCGCGCGCACGTGCGTGTGGTTTGTGTGTGTATAGTGCAACCCCACATTAGAACACACATCAGTCACATGCTGAAAGAAATTCCCTGGACTCATGTTAGGACTCGACACATTACCATCGAGCTATATATTATGTACACAGTTCTAAATGAAAACACACCCATTTACTTGAATAACTTCTTCACCCCAGTGTAAGAAGTACACAGTTACTTCACTAGGAACAGTAGTAAGCTAACCTTGTAGTCCCTAGCACATGCAGTAAATCAAGTCAAGGATTAATGTTTTAATTGACAGGAGCCAAGACATGGAACAGCTTACGCCAACAGGTGAAACAAGCACATCTCTGACTGTTTTTAAAACAAAATCATGTTGCCACATGTGATCAAGAAACTTTAACATCATTATCATCACCTATATCATCTCACTACGTTTTACATCATGACATTGTATCTTTAAGTGATGATTTGCTTTTAAACGATGACATTTTTCGTTATAGTTTTAATGACTTATATACACAATATTTATTTCTAATGTGAATGTATGCATGAGGATGTATAAGCAGGACCCCTATAGAAAGCAGCCTGCGTGCTGATCAGGGAAATCTTGTTGAAATATATTGAATGAATAACTAAATCAATAAAGGCCATCTCAGTATTATGATTACCCTAAGACCATACTTGCAGTAACCATGAATTATATCTTGAATGCGTATGTATGTAGCAATACTTTCAAAATTAAGATCACCTTTAAATAAAGATCATTCTTAGGGCAACAGTAGGTGGTATTAACACAGGGTTCACATATATATATATATATATATATATATATATATATATATATATATATATATATATATATTATGGAACGCCGTTTCTTTTTTTATTCAGTATTTGATCAGATGTTTAAATATTTGAACAGATGTACAAATCGTGTTCATGCGAGGAACAAATGCATTGTTGATGTGATTAAATACAGTCTATTTGTTCCTCTGAATAAATTTGTTTGATCTTCCAATTAAATCGATTTGTTTTATTGATCAAATCGATTTAGCTATAGGAACAAATGTACTCTTATTTGATCACATGAGCAAACATATTTGTTAAGATGATTAAATCGATTTGGTCAGGAGAATAAGAAGATGGTATTTGATAATCTGATTAAATCGAGTTGTTCTTCTGATCAAATTTGATCATCTGAACAAATATCCCCCAACTTATCAAATTGACGGTCCCTGTCTGATTTTTTCCCCGGATCGAATATTTATACTTCGGAACAAATCACTTCCGCCAGTATTTCATCCGCGCAGCAAATATTGTACAGACCACCGGAAGTGACGAGCGGCATACCGGAGGGAGTAATCATTATGTGGTAGTGGAGAAATTTCTATTTATTCAGCAGATCTAATAAATTTGATCACGGGAACAAATATGTTCGTTCAGGTGAATAAATCGGAATATACCTTATTCTACTTAATCAGAAGAACAAATCGATTTAGCTATTTGAACAAATGCATTTGTTCATGTGATCAGATCCGATTTATTTGTTACTCTGAACAAATCTTGTGATTAGATGACTTTTTTTATCAAATAAATTTGATCAGAAGAATAAATATAATGTATTTGATCATCTGATTAAATATGTAGCCTTCTGATTAAATATTTATTCACCCGATCAAATATTTAACCATCTGATCAAATGCTGAATAAAACAAGATATAGCATTCCATAATATAATATAAATATATATATGTGTGTGTGCGTGTGTGTGTGTGTGTGTGTGTGTGTGTGTGTGTGTGTGTGTGTTTAATCTGCTTAGAAAAAATATTATACCTAGAGATATGGACCGCAAATGCCAGTATTGACACAAAGATTTTACCTCAGCTGGCTTGCCAGTCAACTGAAATAAGATCGTGGGTGTTGGTCCGTCGTCCAGTCTATCTGGCGATGTACCTTGTCGCCTTCTGCAAAACCGTCTCTACCAGATTCTCAACAAACTTAATTGGGATGTGCCCTGGATAAGTTTTCACCAAGATACACAAACGTTCAAACTAGAGTGATTTGCCTATTTTTTAATGATTTTTATTCTCAATTTTTGGCACCCCACCAATTCCTGTAAAGCTACATAGGAACATTTTGGGGACTTGTGGACCTTCATTTGTTCAACGGGTAACGCGGCGATTTCATTTTTATTTTTTTAAACGATTTTTTGCGTGTTTTCTTTATTTGGGACTTCTTAAAAACTGTCACTCACTGCTGAAACAATGCTGAAATATACCTTGAGGAGGGGTCAATAAAGTTGTTCACTGGGTGGTGATGCCTACGACTTGAAAAAAAAAATGGGTCGATGAATGAATCTATTTTCTCTGGGTTGGCTAGGTGAATCACTTTGTTCCAATCGAGAGTGAAAAAAGAAAACATATTTCATGTCATGGAGATTGACGCCGGGTGACGGCCTTGTCTGTTTTGTCTTTTCGTCCACTTTCTAAATAAGGGGTTGATATAGGCCAAGCCCTCCTTCCCAATTGTGGTCCATGGAAAATCACATTTGCTGCAGGTTGCCTGTGTATCTTTAACTGTCATGGAACACAATATGTTTAAATCAACAGAGCAACAATGCACAGCTTCCGTATCGTTCTGCCCCTCCCCCCCTTAAAAAGATAAAAACACCAATCGCTCTATGCTCCTTAGCCGATCCAGTCACTGCCTATGTGTAAACCTATAGATGGATTCACATATTATCACGTTTGATTCAAAATGTTGAAAAATCAAGGATTCTACAAATGAATTTATAAATTAATCTCGGAAAAAAAGTCTTGTTCCTATGTGGTTTCGGTTTTGTAAATATCCTCTCTCGTGTATCATTTTGTACTTTTTTGTGCTTTGCATACATATGATGTTTGATATCATGCATTTAATGTTTTGCTTTGGGTCCAGTCACTAAAGTGTATATCACATAACCGAGGAACAATGTGATTCACATCTTCTAGAGAGATCAGCGAGTAGGAGATTGGGGAGAATTGGAACACTTCAGAGTCAAGGCCCTGTATCTTCAGAAGTATTTAATTACTGGGTTATTCTAAGACAACATTTAAACAATAAAAGGGTCCTGCAAAAATGGGCGTTGTTTTGTTCAGATATTATGAAGCAGTATCAAGATATAAGATGAAAAATTATCGACAAGTCAAACGTTTTATATTGCCCCATACAAGGGGTAAGATGAAACATGCAATGGGGTAAGTTGAAATAATCTCAATAAAACGAATATTAATTAGCTACGTAAAGGACACAATTGATGTTCATTTTAGCCAGACCTGTCTTCCATTTAGATGTAACAATGAAATATTTTACAGAACATATTTGATGATACAGGACCTGGAAATTCCGATGTTCCAACTCGCTCCTCTGTCTTCTGGTGTTGATTTTCGTCATCCTTGAAATACGAATGTTTATGTTTACTAATCGTAGTTGTATGCTTGTGTATTACTGGATGCATGTGTGTGTAAATTAGTATGCATAAATATAAGTTGACTATAACCCGTTGGTAAATTGTCCATCCGATCCTATGGTAGGTCGAAACTTTTTCTTCTCACCCCAGGGGCAGCTTCAACCTGCTCCATCTAACTCCAGGGCCAAGTGGAAACATGTTCCATTTTAGCATTGGGCAAGCTGAAAAAATCCTAATCACATATACAGACATAACATGTATTATTATTATTATTATTATTATTATTATTATTATTATTATTATTATTATTATTATTATTATTATTATTATTATTATTATTATTATTATTATTATGTGCAAGGTTATGAAACAATGCTGCAGTAAAACTTGGTCTTTTAATTAGCATCTTTGAAGACAGTGTCTTATATTGTAACACGATATCTAAATGCAAGTATACAATTTTTGGAAGAAACCGAAGGAAAGAGTTCTGAGAAGATTGTATTTCTTTTATTTATTTGATGATAATCATGTGCCTAGTTAATGAGGATCTTTGCTCAGCTTGGTGTTTGGCTACACTAATGTTGCCATACATTTATATATATATATATATAAATATATATATATATATATATATATATATATATATATATATATATATATATATATATATATATATATATATATATATATATATATATAATTCTTTTACACAAATAGTAGTTTCCTGTACAGCAATAGAGACCTTATGACACGGGAAGCGGATTGTTTACGTTAACAAAAGTGTATGTAAAAAATGTGTGAAGAAGACGAGAGGCCCGAGTCTCATTACGAATATGGTGATGTGGGGGAAGATGATTAACTAACCTTAATGAGATCAATTTTTACGATCGGCATAACACTGAAATGATAATTGAACCAGATGTGAATTTTTCACTTACTATGAAATGGAAAAGTATAAACGGAGACGTCTTCAACAGACTCTGACCTGGTATCAACCAAGATAAGTAAAAATATAATCACTGATTTCAACTATTTTGAACTCTGTTCTTCATCAAAGGATAGTCCGATACATACGAGTCCAAGATCTATGCGGTTTCTCTCTTTACCTTTTCCCTGTAGGCCCACTGACACATATTCCGTAGGTCCTTTCGAAATTTTGATCCACAGATACAGTACAGATAGAAATTTACCGCGTGATTAGCGTAATGGAATAAAGCAGCTATTTGCAGGAGCTGTGTCTGTTCCGCATCTGGTATTCTATTAGAAGCCATATGGATCATCATCACAGCTTGGGGCAAAGTCAATATTAGAAATGCCAGCGAAGCTGTCATTTGCATAATGGTGATATGCTTATCGTGGGAATCTGCCTTTCGCCTGGTGTTTTTCATTTCTCCTCCGTGGCGTCTTACAGCAACAATCAGAATTGAATTCATAGTTAAAATAAGTACAAAGGGTACGATTGATTGCACACAAATGTCGAGCCAGGTTAAAGCCAAAACCAAGGTCTGCTTTGGATACCATATGTAAGAGCAGATAATTATCTGCAATTCTTCGTGTTTGTGTATGTCTGCAGTCAAAAACAAATGCAAATTCTTCCCCATGGCAAGCACACATATTGCAGCTATGGTTTTAAGAGATCTTTTTACCGAGGAGAGCCTGGCGGCTCGCAGAGGGTATAACACGCATAGAAGCCGGTCAAAGGTCATTGCAACCGTAATCCAAACTGAAAATTCAAAAAGATAAAATTCTAGAAATAGCATTAATTTGCATAAGTAAGGCTTGTCGGTACCGTACGGAAGAAAGTTTGTGATCAACCACCAGCTACCGTAGACTACAAGCAAACAACCCGTGTCAGTGATGGCCAAAGTGGAGAGGTACACCCCGTACGTTCTCGCTCTGTTAGTCTTCTGCATCATGATTAAGAGTACAAGCACGTTACCTACAATACCCAAGATGATGATCGGCGGTGCTCCTAGGAGTAGTATGGCAGTTCTGAAATACCAGCTTGGGTTCCCCGGCAGAGTCACGTTCTCTGTCACCGTCCACGTGCTCATGTCAACTCCATTGCTGACTTCGTCGGACATCCTGAAAACATTTGTCTGATTGATCTTAGACTGCAGCGTCACTCCGATATCTTTGTTAGACGGTAACGCAGCTGTTTAAATGTTCCCATAGATAAGCTCTCCCCAAACAAAAGTCTTCATACCTCCGAAAATGCACAGCTGTCACAAAAATGCGTAGTTCTCTGGCGACACTTATCCGTCTAACGATACGATGTGTCCGGAAAGGTGATTGTTTGGCTTTACCAATTGTCCTGGGTCGAGACATATCGTTTACTGTGAAACTGAATTCATGATGAAAGATCTTGATATAACCCGCCCAGAAAGAAGTACCCAAGTTGTCAGGCGAGTGTTGATCATAATGTTAGTCAGCACGTGTTGAGCAGCAAACCTTTCCAGACACATCATATCGTTGGTCTCCTTCGCAACACCTATTGATCCTTGTGCGTACTTTTTACTTTTAGACGTTAATGTGCTAATCGGCTCCACAGACTTCATGATAAAAGCATCAACCATGAAGACAGCTGCATATTGTCTAAATTGAGAACGACAGATCGGCGCACATCCATCCGTTACTATGTCTGTGTGCCAACAGACTGGTAAGAAATTGGTCAATTTGTGTCCAATTTTGATCATGTTGGCTCAAATTGTATTGCTTGTACCACTGCACATTTTTGGTATTTACACATTACCTCAAAAGGTCAAAAGTCAATGTCATTTGGAAATTTGAAATGTCCATCTAGCCATTACTCGGTCCATTTTTATTCAATTTTGATCATGTTGGGCTCAAATTGTAGATATGAAGCACTGCACATTTCTGTATTTTACAAATGACTTCCAAATGTCAAAGGTTGGTGTCATTTGGCCCTTTGAAATTTTCATTTAGCCATAACTGGGTCAATTTTTATCCAATTTTGATTATGTTGGGCTCAAATTATAGATATGTAACACTGCACATTTGTGTAATTTACATGTGACCTCTAAAGGTCAAAGGTCAAAGGTCATTTGGACCTTTGAAATTTTCATCCAGCCATAACTCAGCGATTTCCATTCAATTCTAACCACGTGCGACTCAAATTGTAGGTATCGCAACACTGTGCATTTTTGTAATTAACATATAACCGTTAAAGTTCAAAGACCAAGGTCATTCTGGCCTTTGAAAGTTTCATCTAGCCATAACGTGTTCAATTTTCATCGGATTTGGTCCATGCTGGGCTTAAATTGTAGGTATTTTAACACTGTACATTTTTGTAATTAACATGTGACCTCTAAAATTCAAACGTCATGGTCATTTGGACTTTGAAATTTTCATGCAGTTATAAGCAACATGAAATGTGAAGTACCAAAGGACAAAAGGTGTAGCATTTAATATTTCCAACTTTTGAAGGCACACAGACTGATTTGCTTTGAGGCAAAACTATTTTTCGCGTTACGTCTGTGTGCCAAACCAGACAAACTGTTTTCCCAGGAATTCTTTCTTTGTTTTTTTGCCAGCAAATTAGTGTGCCCTTTTTCTCAGAGGCAATTATAGATAGAAACTCCAAGCTTGGAATTATCATGCTTCAATAGATGAAGTCTTGCCTTTTTAATGATAAGAGGTCATGCTTTTCAAAATTATATATATATATGAGGGTTTATTAAAGTTTTTAATCTTCAATATCTTATATACTATAGTAGCTGTGGATCCGAATGTATCGGAGTTCGATCATAGGAAGGCAAAGGTCATTTCAGATGTCGAGGTCCTGTCAAGGTCAAAGGTCATGTTTAGGTCAAAGGTCAATATTAGGTCCAAAGGTCATGTTAAAGGTAAAGGTTTATTTCAGGTAGAGATCATCTCAAGGTCAAAGGTTATTTTCAAAGTCACATGCCCTTTCTGTGGTATCTTTCCTCTAGCCATAACTTGGTCAATTTTTACCCAATTTTGATCATGATGGGCTCAAATTGTAGCTATAGTAACACTGCACATGTTTCAAACTTACACGTAACCTCTAAATGTCAAAGGTCAACGTTGTTTGGAATTTTCAAATTTTCATCCAGTCATAACCCGGCTAATTTCCATCCAATTCCAATCATGTTGGACTCAAATTGTAGGTACTGCAACACTGCATATTTTTGTAAGAACATGTAACTTCTGAAGGGTAAAGGGCAAGGTCATTTGGCCCTTTGAAAGTTTCATCTTGCCATAACTTGGTCAATTTTCTTCTGATTTGGGTCATGTGAGGCTTAAATGTGGGTATTGTAACACTGTAATTTTTTACAATTTACATGTGACATATAAGGGTCACAGGTCAAGGTCATTTGGAGTTTCTCTTTAATTTCTTCCTTTCTTTCTTTACCATTTATTTGTCCGCCTTTTTTTCCTCGCAGAATATGATGGACAAAAACTCCACACTTGGCACGATTATGCTTTTTCAGATGAAGTCGTTGCTTTTTTATAATGAAAGGTCAAGATTTTCAAAATTATCCATATGAGGGTTAATTACAGTTTTCAATCTGCAATATCTTATATACTACAGAAAATGTGGTTCCGATTGTATAGGAGATCGATCATAGCAAGGCAAATGTCATCTCAAATTTGAAGGTCAGAGGTCAATTTTAGGTCAAAATGTCATTTTAGGCGTCAAAGTTCACTTCAAGTAGAGGTCGTCGCCAATTTCGATGGTGGTTGTCCAATGTAAATGTTGTCAAGTTTTTTGCCACAGAAAATAACCATAAACCCATCATTCCATTGGACAGCCAATCTTAAAGAGTGGTCATAATTTTCACAATTATTCAATTTAGGGAAAGTGAAAGTTTTAAACCTCAAAATCTAATAAAAGTTAATACATGTAATTCCAAAGATACATGTTTTTAACAATGGTCAAAGTAAAGGTATCCTAAGTACTAATTCAAAAATGATGAAAATGTTGAACCACCCCTTAATTCAATGTGAAGTACCGAAGGACCAAAGTTGAAGCATTTGATATTTACAACTTTTGAAGGCACACAGACAGATTTGCTATGAAACAAATCTTCTTTTCAAGTTTGATATTCTGATTTGATCCTGGCTGCATGCACAGGTTCAAGACAAATGATTCATGTGAACAAGCCTCGCTGGGATTACGCCACGCAACATAAACAGTAAACATACACTTGTGCTTATCTTGTTTAACACGTGCAATTATAACAGCACGCAAACTTATTTTGTTTAACGGGTTCTCTGTATAATTTCAAGGGGCACTGTACCATGAACACGAAAAATTTTAATTCGCGGACGCCTTAATTAATTCAACACATATTGAACAAAATAAGCACGGGTGCCATTATATATCAAACGCGTTAAGCAAAATCAGCACCCTCGTATTTTTTATAACAGTCGTCAGAAAGCTCTATTTATGGCACTGATCCCTTCACACGAGTCGAACAAAATAAGCACGAGTGTTATTATTTATCACATGAGTTAAACGGGTATTAATGATAATAATAATAATAATAATAATAATAATAATAATAATGATGATGATGATGATGATGATGATGATGATGATGATGATGATGATGATGATAATAATAATAATAATAATAATAATAATAATAATAATAATAATAAACAAGCACGTATGTATGATGTATGGTTTAATAATTGCACCCATTAGAAATATATGGTGCGGGACCAGAGCCTATAATACTTGGGTAACAGTAAGCGTGGCGCGCCATAACGTTATCAACAAAGGCAGACTCCTCAGTAAATTAACTCTTTCAGTCCTATGTCGAAAACTAAGTGTACCCCTTTTGTCGACGCACCTTTATGGAAAGAATAGACAAGGCAAGCTGTTGGCTGGACTTTTTTTAATCTCATATGGATCTGCAGCTATATTGGTACTTCAAAGAAGTATTTTTATGAGGAATTTTAATCTGGAATCATTTTGATGATATTGATGAACGCGACTTCTGCATTGACTAGCTATGTCAGGTGGGGGCTTAAATGACGACCTTAACCTTATTCGGAGGGTAAACTCTGGCTTGTCCCGTTTAATGCAAGCCAGTCCCTATTCGTCTTATTTTCGGCAAAACGCAACGAAAATAATCATCCCCAATTATTGCTAGGAGAAGATACAATTCCTGAAGCTTCCTCTCACACTCACTTGGGTGGTACTTTGTGTTTGGATTTAGGCTGGAAAACTACTGAATGCGTCATAACTGAAGCACCTGAGCACTTAGCTTTTCTCAAAAGCTTCAAATCCAAACTATCAAGAAATATCCTTACTAAACTGCAACCTGCATGGTGCCTCCGATTCTGGGTGCACTATTTGGACAATTGCTGCTGCGAAGCAGCCATAATATGCACTTGAGCCCTCGACCACACGTCCCAGGACAAGCTTCTCGCCGAAATGGGATGGCCTAAATTGCGTAGCAGACGTCATTAGTTTAAACTTGCTATTTTCTAGAAAAAAGTTCCATAACTTATGCCCTCCCTATCTCTCGGTTCTTGTTCCAGCCACCCCAAGAATCCGGTGCACTCGAAGTAATTTCAACTTGTAGCAAGTCAGATGTCGAACAAATCGCTTTAACTTACCTCCAGATATATGTAACTCTACGCCAATTTCCAAGTTTAAATTGCATTTAAACAAACTCTGCTGGCAACCGATAAAGTACCATTTTACTTTTCTTATGGTAACCGCTTTGTTAGCATATGTCACACTCAGTTGTGCCTGGGCTATATCAGTCTAAATCAACACTTATTCTAGATAAACGCAGTTCCATTCCATGTATGCAAACGCCACAATTCAGAAGAGTCCATCTCGCACTTTCTCTGATACTGTCCCCATACCCATAGACACACTGTGCTCACTGGGATCAGAGACCTAAAGTATAGACCCATATCTTTTACATGGATTGCGAAGCAGGCCAAGCCTATATTAATCACTCTCCATGGCACAGATCGTGGCGTATACTTCCTACCTACATGTTTGGTGGAGGAAACCGAAGGACTTGGAGAAAACCACCGTGCACAGTCAGAGTGGTAGGAACTCTTTCCACATGCTTCCCCGGCCGGGAATCGAGGTGGAAGGCGAGCGTGTTTCAGCTCGGCCAACCGTGCACCCAGAGACCTAAAAGCACTAAGACTCCACACTTTTTGTCTGGTACGTCTGGCTCCTATACGCCTAACAGATATTTTATCATGTGGCTGCTCTCATCAGTCAGGTAGCATAAATGAAATTCTATATACGCTGGTGCAAATTACATTATTGAAACGATATAATTTATATATTCGTACCTGTCTCGACAGTTTGTGTATATTTTGTATGTTCTGTGCGTATTGCATATACTGTAAAGTGCATCTTTTGTGTGGAGAACCATTTGATTAGCATATCATATGTACTATTTCGGTGATCCAGGTTAAATGAATATTTTAAACTCTAAATTGAATAAGCTGAACAACTAGCATCAGCCAGACGAAAATACCAGCCAGACACAGACTTTGCAAATATGTCATTAAATTTATTATACATTACATCTAGCCGTTGTAGGCTTCGCTTCATATGACGACTTACTTGTTTTTTGCATGGCATGTTAGTTATGGGGTGTCTTTTTAAAATTTTTGTGTCTCGTTGCATCACTTTGCTCGAATGGAGACTGAAAAACACATTTCAGGTCATGGAGATTGGTACCGGACTGAGTGATGTCTTGTCCGTCTTTTTTTTTTTTTTTTTTTTTATTCGTCCATTGTCTACAAGAGCGTATAATATGGGCCAAGCCCTCCTCCCCAATTGTGTTCCATGGCAAAATTTGCCTGTGTATCTTTGATTCTCATGAATTAAAATTTGGTTAAATCAAGTTACGAGGGACAACCATAAGAATAAGCACATTTAATTTCATATTTATTATTATTTTTTATTTATTCATATCCGCGCCAGGAAGCAGCCAGCTTTTTTTCTGTTGGGAATTCTTTCTAACACCATACATTACTTCACCTCAAAATTTGGCATATATATTAACACCATGTACGACTGCTAACCTGCTTTATTTAGAAGCTTTATCACCAAAAACTTTCGGTTCGGTGTTACGGCAGGGAAATACGGTAATTTAGGGATATAAAAGCCCTTACAACGATGATTTAAGACTGAGTCAACACGTTTCCATGAAACATTTTGCGCGCAATGAGTGCAAAGTGTCCCGAGGAAAGCTGATGACTAAGACTACTTATTGCCTAGGCTTGCTGGAATAATATAGACACATTTGTTTTACATGGATTGTTAAAGAGGTCAAGCATTGACTTATCCAGTCACTCTCCATGGCACAAATGTTGGCGTATACTTGCTACCTTGTCTGTGGTGGAGGAAACCGAAAAACTCGGAGAAAACCACCACGGTTAAAGTGGTAGGAACTTTCTCCACATGCTTCTCAAGACGAAAATCGAACCCGGGCGGCAGAGGTGAAAGGCGAGCGTCTTACCCTTCAGCCAATCGTGCACCAGTGCTGGTATTAGAATGAAAAGTATCTTCTTGATGAATTTGAATCTGTTAACCATTATAGGTTTAAAGGTAAAACGACTTTAGCAGTGAATAGCACTTTAAAGGTTAATTTCTCTCGAGAAGCTGAGTTCAACAGTACGTAGGATTAAATAGATAAGCAGGCAGTGCTGCATCCAATTTTTCTGACAACTTGGCTCATGAAATAAAAAGAAAAAAATGCGTGTCGTCTGTTTCTCACTTTCCTGAGTTAAGAAAGGGGGATTGTTTATGCAGCTCGTTCATGTATGTTGCTTGAGATTGAATGATGTTGGTAAAGACGGGGAGATGAAAATGTATTGAATGAGTTGAACGGAAATGGAGATATAAAAACAAAGAAAAATGTAACGAAGATATAACATTTCGATGCTTTACAACATACACGTGTCTAATGGGTGCTCCTGTTTTTAGAAATTGCCGCGTGTTAAGGCTTAGAGGCCATTGCTTTTTCATTGTTTTTCCCCCTTCTTTTGGCATTTCCGGCTCCGTTTAAGCTGTCATGATGCAAAACAGATGTGGGAAACAAGATTACGCAGAAATTGGATTCCCGAGCACTACTATCAACCATATATTATTTCACCAGCATCCATCTGGCGACTTATAAGCTAAATAACCGACTCAGTTGAAAATGCCCATAACCCCTAATTTGGTCACATGTCATTGGTGATAAATTCTGATGATTTACCATGGGAAATAAATGTGGCAAAACTGAAAACCACAAAGAAATATTTTTCGGAAACCATTCCCCTTGGTAGAAATTTTTCGGGTATAGTATTGGCGTGTTGAAGATTCTGCAGGATTATTTTTGTGAAAATAAACCTAAAATCTGATAAAGAGGGAAAGTGTAATAGAGGTTGCTAAAGAAAATTTATTAAATGAATGAAGGTCCTACCCTGTCTTCAATGACCTATGTCCCACATCCTGCCTGTGATCAGCTGTCCGGAGATATACGAACGTCCCAGAAGTGTCGTACGCCCTAGAAGTGCGCCTGACATAAACTTCCCCTATTCGTGCCACTGTGTTGTCTGAATGTTATAGCGAGCTTCTTTGTCCATAAATTTCTGGGGTTTTGTACCTGATTTTGGAGAGTAAGAAATATCTTGTCATCTGTGTCCACAGGGAGTTGTCTGTACATTAACTGGTTCAGCTGGAATTTTGTGTTTGCGTCGGCATACGTTCTCTGTATTATTTGGCCTTTTAATCGACTTTCTGAAGTCGTTTTCTTAGGTAGTTTTCAGTATAACATATTAATGTATTCACTTATGATAAATGCCATTGTTGTAACTGATAATAAAAATATTTTTACTTAATTAATTCGTCTAAAGGCGATCATAGGGTCGAGTCAAAACAAGCGAGGCCGCGCGGCCTCGCGAGTCGTTTTTAGTGAAGAACACGACTTTTAAGGACCGCACGCTTCACAGATCATCCTATAGATATCTCTACTTGTCCGTCAACTTTTTTTGGCCGGTCATTACTTATTCATGAGGTAAGTTCAACATGGCGGCGCCCATAGAGTTTGATCGTGTCTTGACCTTTGCAGCACAGAAAATCGGTAGAACTGTTGTTTCTGATAACCCCACACACCCCCAACTTAGCAAAACTTTATCTGTAATTACCTTGATCTGTTTGATGTGTTTCTTGTCACTTTTACTTGGCTGAGAACTGGTTTGTGTTGAAGTTCTCCCTGGAGTCGGAGTTAGGCCTACTTCAGTCTGTGTTGACACAGACACACACTGAGGCTGATGTGTTTTTTGAGTTGACACAGATTCAATGTTACTGATGTCTTTCAATGCCTGTTTCTGCAACAGTCGGGGAATTTTGCTGGGGCTGCTAAACAGGGATCGCCTTGATTTTTTCGCTGAGGGTCCCCACACACTAAGGAGCGAGATTACGCGATTTATCGTCGCATCCCAATCGCGGATCAAAAAAAAAAATCGCATCATCTCGCCCGCTGGTCTGGGCCATATGCGTGCGATGAAGAGATTTTTTTTTCCATCTCCTCATGATCGCAACAGCATCTCATAGCCATGCGACGGTTTTAGGACTGCAATAAATCATCGCATCATCGCGCTTCGTCGCCGCTTATCTCATACCGATCTCCAGTGGCGAACACCAAGGAGTGCGATGACGCAATGTTTTTTAGTTTCCGCTTTTTGCCAAAGATGGCGCTTTGGTCGTCTAGCAGCTGTATAAAATTCTGACCCACAGATGTCGTTACATGAACTTCCCGGCCTGTCACTTTCGCAAAAGGTGCCTCCGACACATTGTTTACAGGGACCCGTACTGTTGTGGTCAACTCTGGACAAGCTGGTATGCTATCCAAAAAGGCTGCACGTAGGCCTAAAAAGGCCAACACGGTCCAGAAGATTTGGAGGGCTGGAAATAGTAAAACACCTGTGATATCTAGGCCGCAGAAGAATAGTGGGAGTGGTTCTGAGACTGAATCTGAGCCAGGGAGAGCATCTCCGCCTATAAAGACGCCGGAAAAATTCCGAAAACTGCAGGACACGCATGGTCATGGTAACAAGCATCTCCGTGCTTTTGCCTCATTTCCTCTTGCAATAAAAAAAATCTACGGAAACATGGACAGATATAAAGGCCTTATCATGTTTTAAAATCATTGAAAACAATTGTCTGTGTGTTTATTTCCATAATCGGGCACATTGGTTTATTAAACCAAACTTCTTTGATTACTAAGTTTTAGTAACGTATTCTGGTGAAAAACAACGTGTAGAATTCATTTTTACTTTATTGTTAGCCATGCCATATTATTTAATTAAGGATGCACATACAAGCACTAAAATGGGAGTACCATTCGTATGACATATTTTCAATCCGTGAAAAGTATATAATATTATTTTGACCAGAACTTGGTCAGTTATCTTGAAAGGGATAGCTGGCCCATTGTTTAATGATGATACTAACGAAAGATAGAGAATGTCGACCCCCAGTGCCCCACCCCTGCCATGATTATTAATGAAGCTTACAGTCAAGAATTCTTTGTAGAAATGTAACATGGTGGTTCTTTGCTGCTCAGGGTCGTCACGCCTTCGCAGCCATTCATGCATCCAAATTCTCTAAGCTCTTCTCTTCTTCCTTAGCTTGGCATTTAATTTATACATGATCAGCAGGCCCATATAGGACGTTGACACTGCAATTTGTTGCGCCATCTTTAAAGACCGTGTAAATAGGTCGCATACACAATTATAATGGGTCACCAACAGATGTCACTGTATTCATACAGTTGCAAAACCACCTTGTTTCATTTGCTATACAAATAGGCCTACGTTGTGGTGGACTGCATTCAATCTCGGCTATTGGCGAAAATCGCACGCATTGGTGTGGGCTATTTGAGATAATCTCTCGCACGATCGCAATCTCAGTGATGTGGGCAGTTGGTGATGGTTATCTCAGGGCCTATGCGATGAGGAGATTTTTCATGCGATCGCCGTTTCGTTCCACGCGACATCGCATCAAAATCGCGTCGCACTATCGCGTTAGTGTGTAGGGGGTCTGATGGTTTTGATGGAGACTCAGTCTGAACATCGCCAGCTTGTTGACGTAAAGTAGCACTACTAGTACTAGGGTCCGATATGGCCTTGTTGCAGAACTTGACACTCCCCTTTTTGTAATGGTTACTCCATACGTTTATTTCAAACGACTTGCCATGTTTTCAAATTGTAGTATTAATGACTGTCGCTTTCTATTTGCAGTCATTATTTTTCCATTGCAGGATTTGCATAAAATTGTTAGCATATGCTCCTCGATCGCGCCATGACCACGGAGCAGATTTTGTAACTCATTGTAAGGTCCTGATTTCTCACCATAGCGATCAGTAAAATTGAGACGTTTGTCTTTAAAAACTTGTTCACCACAAACAATGCACGTGCTTTCACCATGTTGCATGCCATCCTTGACCTCTTAATCCGCGAAGCGCCATCAAGATACAAGCGCGTCATCTGAAGGCAGCACCACGAAGCGTGCTGTCATTAAAAGTCGTTTTCTTCACGAAAAACGACTCGCGAGGCCGCGGCCTCGCTCGTTCTGGCTCGACTCTATGACCGTCCTCAGACGAATTAATTAAGTAAAAATATCTTTATTATCAGTCACAACAATGACATTTATCATAAGTCAATACATTGATATGTTATACTGAAAACGACTTCAGAAAGTCCAGGCCTTTTAATAAAAATCTCAGTGAAATATCCCCATTACTCTGTTTCTTAATTTCACTTAAACCCTTGTATTGCTAAGCCACAGCAAGAATACAAAATTGCAATTTTGGCTGGTTGCAACTAAATGATAAACTGTTGTAAAATTTTTAAAATAAACCAAAATCCACTTCACTTTTTTTTTTTTTTTTTCGTGCTTGTTTGGGGGGGGGCAGATGTTTTGTTTTGTTTTGTTTTATAAAGGGGTGGGAGGGGGCGTGCATCCCGGCATATAAATATTATTTGAACTTCCTTCAGTAGCTTCCAAAATGTTTGTGGCTATATGTTAGTTTTATTTAGCGCAAATACATCGCATATGATTAACACTGGATGAGTACTCTGTTCCTCTTGGCCACTTGGCTAAACCGTTGAGAAAAATAACCCGAAATGCTGAGCATATATATTATCATTGGCCTACACACTGATACATTAAATGTGTTTTGGTGTTTTGTTACATGTCATTGCCGTTATTCGACAGGTAATTGGTACGTAACATCTTTCGTACCCCCAAGCAAAATCAACGCAGGTTACTTTTGCCTTAATATTGATAGACGATTGATTAGTATAAATACTGTATTCCTAAATTCGTCCCAGCTTACATATTAAATTGCCCAAGCCGTTGGTCAGCTAGCCGTGGCTACCGTACTGTGTAATTTCGGACGACACAATCAAAGCAGACCATCACTTGTTGTTTCTGTACATTTCTCCACGGCCAGAAAGGGGTGTCATACTGGTAGAACCACACAAGTTCGCAGATTAGGTACAAATGCTCTAAGGATAGAACGACTGTGAGGGTCCATGTGAGTAAAGGCTTTTTGTCTTCTAGGAGCAGAGAACGTGTCTTTGAATTCGAGTCGCAGGAAACATTTTATTTCTTTGGATTCGGAAAACCAGAGTTTCGCCGGAGAAATAAATAGTTGACCACTGCGGATAACTATTAGAACCATACTGTCGGAACAAGAGTTTTTTTTTTTTTAACCTCAAAAGCAAGCCTCACAACGAAATGATAAAGAAGCATGGAAAAGCTTGTTGTCAAATAGATGTGCAAAAGAAATATAATATATGTTCTGCTTGTAGCAAATGATACGATGCTGGGGCATTTCTGAACACAAATGTACCTGGAATATAGTCGCCGAATTGTAGGTACAAATCAGGAAAAAGAAGCGGCGGAAGAGTGTGCACGGAACGAGTCGTTGTTTGGGTGTTGCTCCGGTAAACTGGCTTTGGTCACTCTGATTGGTCACAGAAACACATTCAGTACCTTGGTCTCCAACCATGCAAACATGTTTATATTTAAACATTTACATTTCAACTGGATCGCCCTATAGTACATCAAGATGTCACTACTCGAGGGGTTCTCCAGAACATGGAGTGACACACAAAATGTATGAGTGACGTAGTCACAGGAGCACATCCAGCGTGTTTCTGGTCATTAAACTGACACTAAAAATCCATCCAAGTATGCCGATAAATAGGTACCCTAAATTATCCTCGTCAGTGGATTCTACAGCACTTTTCAAATCTGTAATGGTGGTCAGCTTTATTGTCATTTTGTACGAGGACCACATCGAATAATAGTAATGACCCAGCAAACCACCCTGCATTAGGATGTTCTAATAAAGTGAAGACACAATAAAATACAAGAGAGACTGTTTACAACACCCATTTTCTAATTATTTGGTTTCAATGCACAATGAAATAAAGCACGATGTAGTAATTTGTTTCCATCTGGCAGGTCCATGAATTGTACATCTAAGCAATATTAGTAGGAATGAAAACAAAATAACAGCAACCAAATTTTAGCTTTTCAATTATGTATATTCCACAACGGCAAGCACATGTTTGCAATCGGTATTTGTGTCTCATGAGGCCTTTATTGTAAATGCAACTTAAATATCGACTACGTCAATGTAAGTCAAAGTCACAACAAATCAAATTAAAGTGATACGCATTTTATATTTTCCAGGACAACCCATGTTTATTGGCAGGAAAAACTTGAATAATGTGAACACTGAGTTTGTGATATCTTTTCCGAAGCGATTGAAACATAGAAGGAAATCAAAATTTTGAATCTAGTAATCAACAGGTTTTGTTTTCTTAGCTCAAGATTGATAAATCGAATGGAATTAAATGGAACAGATTAAGACAGGAGAGTACAAGACCAAGCAGAACATAACAGACTAGGGTAAAGAAAGGTAGAGTAGCACAGAACAGAACAGGATAGAGAGCAGGGAGACAGGGGGAGACACAGGAACAACAATGAGTAGAAAAACAGCACAAAGCAAAATTAGAGAGAAGCAAGAGCACAGGAGTGAGTGAAAATAACGTGAATGAATGAATGAAAAGATAGCTCGCCAGGAAAACATGAGCAACATTTGATATTATGTGGACCAGGTGAAGAAAAATGCCAAGACAAAATAACAGAGTACATCGATATTTCTGTATCTATCATATCTTGATATTTCTCAGCAACTTTGTTGCAGAAAATGTACCACTTTTTGTTTTCCGTTTGCGCTTACAAAGATCCCTGAGGTCTTTCCGAAATTTTGTACCGGATAAACAGTATATGTAGAAATTCACTGCATGATTCACGTTGTGGAATAAAAGGCCAATGTGCAATAAATCCCGATGTTTTGCATCCGGTATTCTCTTAGAATTGGTGTAGATGAGAATGGCCGTATTGGGAAGAGTAAACACAAGAAATTCCAGGGAGGCTATCATCAGCATTACAGTTATTTGTCTTTCCTTGTTATCGACCGGTTGACGTGCGGGCATCACTTCTTTTGCTTGGCGTTTGATTGCAAGAACCAGGAGACAATTCATCGTCAGTATAAGGACAAATGGTACCAAAGACTGCACACACATGTCAATCCATGTCAACACTTGCACAAACATTTTACTTCGGTCCTTTAAGTAAGAGCAAAATATAATTTCGTTCTCTGTATGCTTGTGCAAGTCGGAAGTAAACCACAGATGAAAGTTCTTTCCAAAGGCGAGTACAGTGACCAGTGCTATGAGTCTGAGAGCGATAGAAACCGACGAGAGCGAAGCGGTCTTCAGAGGGTAGAGCACACAGATCATTCGATGAAACGTCATGACCACTGTAATCCAGACGGAAATTTCGAAAAGGAAAAATTCCAAGAAGTTCATCAACTTGCACAAGTAGACTGTGTCTGTATCATAAGGCAGAATGTTTCTTACAAGCCATAATGTAAGGTAGACTCCGAGCAAACAACATGTGTCTGTCACAGCCAAAGAGGATAAGTAAACGCCGTGTGATCTTGTTCTGTTACGCCTCTGCATCATGATTAAAAATATAAGAACGTTACCAACAGTTCCCAGCACAATGATCGGTGGAGCTCCTATCAGTAATATGGGATTCCGAAAATAACTGTTTATACTCGCTGGTTGAGTAACGTTCTCTTTTACGGTGTATGTACCCATTTTTTATATTTCCGTTAGAATGACTCCAGTGACACTTATCGACGTTCTCGCAGATCAGGGACGTCCCTGCGCAGATGTATGTGCTATATGTTGCTTCCACATAGACATGGAGTGATCAATTCAGTGCAGCCTTGCTGGAGCTGGCTGCTTAGATATAACATGGCCAGTATCCCTGGCAGCTGAATTATCAACACCTGCCTTGCAGTATACGCTGTCCACTTTTTTTTCACAGCGCCTGTATGTTGTTTTTCTTCCTGCGCCTGCCATCACTTCACAACAAACCGTCGAGGCAGCGGTTGGCATGTGCGCACGCAAGACACCATCTAGTCCTTGGGCCCCCTTGAGGTCTTCTCGATATTTATTGTCACACCTGGCTCAGGGTGCTTGAAAACTTTTCCCCTTCCACTTTTAATCGGTGCAAACGTCAGGCATGCTATTATTGCAACATATTAAATCAGTTCCAAGTCGTCCTCTCCTATGGCGCTTTTAATTCATTCACATTGCGCAGATCAACACCCAAAGAGACAAACACATGTGCACTCACGGCGACATCCTTCTCATGCGGGAGAGTACATCGCATGTTGCTCCCTCGTAATAATAATAATAATAATAATAATAATAATAATAATAATAACAACAACAACAACAACAATAATAATAATAATAATAATAATAATAATAATAATAATAATAATAATAATAATAATAACAATAATAATAATAACAATAATAATAATAATAAGGTCCAGATGTCGTCATTATATGGTTTGACAAATACAATTCAAAAGTCGTTCCAAATTTTGAAGCATACTCTTCTGCTAAAATACATCACTCTGAGAGCGGGGGCGGGATCGTGTATTTAGGCCTTAACAGGTAATGTAATGGCAACTTTATGATGCTGTATCACTTATAGTAAACAGCAATGCTTAGCGTGGTCACCTTTACTAATGTGTCTGACTTTGTCAGCAAAAACGGTACAAATTTACATAATGAGAACAGCTGATTCGTCACTTAGCCGATCCTATGTCGTCACGCGGCGTCCGACATTCACACTTTCCACTCTTCAAGACCTTTGCCAAAATTTAAACTTGGTGGGGATATACCTTGGGCGCGTCTCCACTGGATGCAATCAATAGGTCACTCGTCAATAAATTTGATTTGTGTAAGCTATTTCATTTCAATGAGTTCAAGTATCCCCGTTTTATGTAGATTGGCAAAAGAGATATTTTTGCCTCCGATATCATAATTCGTCAGTACGTATAGTTTTTTTGTTGTCTATTTGAAAACAAATTCAGCTCGAACCCTTTCAAAGGTTTCCAAAATGCCAACAGACACCACGCACAGATTGCCTTCACTTGTCACATTTATTTTCCGAATTGTACTATGAAGGTTTTAGAGTTAATATCTTCAAAATCATGAATACATAAATGAAACACGAAATGGCCATCCATATAACCTAGCTTCGATATATATATATATATATATATATATATATATATATATATATATATATATATATATATATATATATATATATATATATATATATATATACATTTTTTACATGTAGTAAACCTGTCAATATAGTTAACTATATGGAGACTAAAATGTGCACTTTGGATGGATGCGGCAGTATTGAGTTAAAATAGTCCAGTGTAGTTACTGTGGTTTAGTTATGTTCACCCTGTTCGCAAGGAGGCAGCATAGAGTGTCTAAGAAAGGCAACAAGAAACTAGAAAAGAAGATTTGCTTGGAAGCAAATCCTCTCTGTGCCTCCAAATCTTGCATAAAGTAAAGCGCTACCACTTTTGTGTGAGATTTATTAGATGTGCCTTCAGGACAAACCTATGAATAAAATTGGGATTAGCACTTCTGTCTGCAATAGCTATGATGACATTCAACATCTAAACTTTTCAAGTGACCATCATCAGCTTAATTGAAAAACATTACAACCAAGTTATAAGTACTGCAACACTGCTTATTTTTGTAATTTACATATAACCTCTGAAGGTACAACCTCAAGGTCATTCGAACCTTTCAAATTTCCCTCTAGCCATCGCTTGGTCAGTTTTCATCCAGTTTTAATCATGTTGGAATCAAATTGTAGGTAATGTAGCACTGCATATTTTTTGTAATTGACATGAGACCTGTAAAGGTCAATTTGCATGATACCTATAAAGGTAAATTTGCATGAAACTTTTGAATGTCAATATCTATTTGCCATTCGAAGCTTTCTTCAATCTATAACTTGGTCATTTTTTATTCAATTATGGTCATGTTGGGCTCAAATTGTAGATGTTGTGATACTTCACATTTATGTTATTTACATGCGACCTGTAAAGTTCAAAGGTCAAGGTCTTTTGAACTTTGAAATTTCCATCCAGCCATAAGCTTATCGGAATGTGAAGTACCAAAGGATAAAAGTTGAAGCATTTAATATTTACAACATTTCAAAAGGCACACAGACAGATTTGTTTTGAAGCAAATCTTCTTTTCTAGTTCACATCTGTGTTTGTGCACAAAAATATTCTTGGTTTCTTCCTTTCTTTTTTTTCCTTTCTTTTTTCTGAATCTATAATATTTTTGGATATATTCAAGATTTAAATAAATATTTTAAATTGGCCGTGAACTGCATAATTTTCACAACTGTTGAACTTCTTTACAAAACATCAAGACATGTTTAGAAGTATCATCATGCCAAGGATGGAGTTTCTATGTATAAAAGTTTTCAAGTCTTCATGTTTGGAAGCATTATCATGTCAAGGGTGGAGTTTCTATGTATAATAGATGAAAACTCCAGACAATTTGCCGGTAAAGAAAGAAAGAACGAATTCCTATAAAACAAAACGTCTGTGTTTGCACAAATACACAATAAAAGATAGGATTTTTAGGGGGTGCACAATTGAAGCATGCACAATGTGTTGTGATACGCAATACGAACCCTCAACCCATCCTGACGAGGTTGGTTGACAGAAGGGATGTGGTTTATTCTACAAATGGAACCCCTAATTTTTATTTTATACCGATGACTTTCTTAACTTCCTGCAGCAAAAGTCACCACAGAACACATTTGACACAGAGTCTCAGAAGTTTAAAAATTGCTCGTAATTCAAAAGGGCCCCGAAGAAAACGATATCATAAAAATAAAGTTGCCAGTAGTTAGCCCATAGATTGCTTAAATTCAGTGATGCACAGTTTGCTTTTCGAAAAGGGCAAAGCACTTCCTTTGGATGTTCTTTCCTCTATGATGTTCTTTTTTTTTATCACACTATCAAGCATCCACCAATATATATATATATATATATATATATATTTATATATATATATATATATATATATATATATATATATATATTAAATGTTTAGGTTAATTGGAGTGTTATAATATGGGTTGGTAAATTTGGTATCAGGCCTAACCACTAGATACAACCAAAAGAGCGCCATCTACCGGCGATGAGAATCACTAGTCATTTGATATTGTTATATTTATATCACTACGTGATATAAATTTGATAGTATAACATGAAAAATGTTGAATTTCGTCGCTAGGCGGCGCTGATAGCAAAATGTCGTCTTCGACAGCAGACGCTCAAGTTGCAGAGTCGCCAACACCGATCTTAGAAGCGTTGGCGGACGTAAGTAACGGATTTTATTTAATTAATTAATTAAAAATTTAATTTAATTAAAAATTCATCAAATGGCCCATGATGTATATCGTTTTTACAACTCGAAGAGATCCGATATCACTCACTCGGTCCGCTCGTTCGTGATATCGGATCTCCTCTCGTTGTAAAAACGATATACATGATGGGCCATTTGATAATCTATATGTATGTATATATATATATATATGTATATATATATATATATATATATATATATATATGTGTGTGTGTGTGTGTGTGTGTGTGTGTGTGTGTGTGTGTGTGTGTGTGTGTGTGTGTGCACTCGATGCTCAGAAATGTTCTGAAAGTACATGCATGACAGGCTTCTGGACAAGCAGGCTTCTGGACAAACTCATAAATGTTCTACCCTATTCTCACTGGTTATCATAACAAAAATGCTACCATGTCGGAGGTGCACTGATCTAGATGATCTTAATTCAGAATGCATCTGGGTTGAGATTACTACAAAAAATGGAGTTTACTGACTGGAAAATTTCGTCAACCGCCTGGCCAGCCTGCTGAGATATGGGATGCCTTTCTTGAGCCTTTAAACACCTCCATCTCTATAGCTCTTGAAAGTAACCCACTCTGTCTCCTGATTACTGTCAATTCTAATGATAGATGCTCAGACTGGAATCACCACATCAGGATAGTGGGCTTGGTTCATCGCTGTTTAACCTGGTTCTTAACACAACCTCTATCAGCTTATACAGGAACCTACAAGAACCAGCGAATACTCAGAAAAACCTGCTTGATCTTATCATCGCGGACTCTTCTGGCTGGTACTTAACAGCGGTGTTCTTACTTCTCTATCAAATTCTGATCTTGCGATTGTGTTCTGCTCTGTCTCACTATCACACTTTAAAGGCCGTCCATTCAAACGTCATATTTAGAACTACAAAAAGCCAATTACCCTTAACTTAATGCTACATTGTTATCAGCAGCTTGGAACACAGCCCACAAAGTCTATGACAGCCTTGATATCGTTTCATACTGGTCAGACTTGCTTCTTTCCACTTCCAAGGATTTATAACCTTTAGAGAAGTCACTGTAAGATCGTCTGACAAGCCTTGAATTACCACCGAGATTAAAAAAAGCGTATTCGTTTCAGCAATCGGGCATGGAAGTGTGTAAAGAATACAGCTAAAATGCCATGTCCCTATACACTCGAGGTTTCCATGAAGGTGAAAAAGTTTTACCTGTTTTATAAGAAGCCATTTACCCATGTCCTCATTGAGATTCAGAAAATTGATGCGATCTTACTTATTACGTTTGATGAGGAGGAGGATTTTAAAGTCTATTGCTTCTAAAACTTACTTCTGCAACCGGGTCTGACAATATGGGTAACATCCCTCTGAAGAATACTGCTTGCTCCAACTGTAATCCTCTTACAAAAATATTCAAACTTTCTCTTAATCTAACTTACTTTCCCTCGTCTTGGAAACGTTTCAACATTTGTCTTGTCTTCAAAAAATCTAACAGACAAATAAAAGTAACTATAGGCCAATACCCTGATTCTGTAATGTTTCTTAGGTCTTTGAACTCCAGATGTTTAATGCCTTCTATGAGTATTTCACAGTAAACAGTCTCCTGACATCTAAAAGTTCAGGTTTCAAGGTAGGCGACTCAGTGATCAATTAACTTGTCCACCTACTTAATATTATCTACAACGGTCTAGAGCTACCAGGAGAGGCCAGGATGGTATTTATTCTAGTTATGGGAGGGAATTCGAGAATCCCAAAGGGATTTTTTTTTCTCCCCAAACCACGTGGCTGGTTCATTCTTAAACCAAACAATCAGACCTGTTACGAACTATTTTCAGGCTCCTCATTCAACTCGCGTATCATGCCTCCCGATCGCAGAAGAGTTATCCCCAAGATTATGAAGTGTTGATAATGGCCTGTTTGCATGGTATTTTTGATGTTTTATTTTCATAAATTTGATGTACAATTCGCCGGTCAATGCTTATTGCCGATAAAAGTGTGTGCATCGGGTGACAACTTTGAACCATTTTCACCGTTATTATAAACAAAGTATAGGCTACCGTGCCACGGACCAGTCTTGCAATAATGCTTTAACAACTTTTGCAAAAATTACATGGAATATTAGGATTTTACATATACTGTCCTTAATATGTCTCTCTATGATGAGACATTCATAATACTGTGTGATACTCGCACCAATTTACCTGTGTTTATGTTTGATGCATAGATATGTAATTAAACCAGTGGCTGAGCGTACCGCATATGAATATAAAAGAGTCGTGTTAGTTTTTCGGCTTGTTGCTCAAAATGGGGGAGCCCGTGAGGAGATAGGTATGGCAAAAATCCAGGTAAATTCCCTCTCAAACATAGAATAAATAAAATCTTACATGTCTAATTGGGAGTTACTGTGTTTTCTCTTCCTCCTGGTCCTTGTTGATGTGAAAAATCACGAGTGAGCGAGGCTCACTCGTTTATTTCCACATCAACGAGGACTACCTGTGAGAAAAAAACACGGTAACTTTCTCTCGGCAATGTAAGATTTTCTATTTCTTGACGTCTCACAGGCGTTCGACAAGGTATAGCACTTCTCTTTAAACATAAGCAGCTTGGCATATCCGATCACCTTGTTAGCTGGGTCGAAACCTATCTTTCTAACCGCCTACAAAGAGTTACAGTTCTCCGACATTCAACGTCAGTGCGCCCCGTTATATGTCCAACATCGCGACTGTGTAACTCTCTTTCCCACATTCTATCAAATAGTGGAACATCCCTTCGGGCACTAGAGATTCGCTTTCCGTACTTATATTCAAATCGAAACTTAAAACTACTCTCTTAGCCACAGACAATGTATTTTAGTTCTACCTCCACGGTGACAGATTTGCTAGTATTTGTCATACGCAATAACGCCTGAGATTCTCTAGATTTAACTTTGACCTTCATAAAGTTAACATCCTTCCTGACCCATCCTGCGCCTTTTCTGATCCCCTCGAAGACTTCAAGCTTTTCACTCTTTTCTGTCCCAAGTCCATCGTTCAGAGAAACAAATAACTTATTATTTTGATTGCTCCGGCGGTTAGCCTCCACCTTAAAATCCATATTGGTTGTGATAGGTTAGTTGAAATTTTTCTCCGTGGCAGTAACGAGCTTTCTAACTGCCCAAATCTGTGATGCACTCCAGCAGTACATTATTGATACCTGGGGCTTTAACGACTATTTTTCCGTTTCTGTTTTGATCATTGGTTTGGACCTTGCAATTTTTTTTTGTATCGCACCTTTTTCCATGTTGGGTAAATATTGAACTCAACTTCGTAAAAAGTAGTCAATTTGTGGGTAACAAAAAATAACGCACAAGCTGAACACGTGTAAAAGCCTCTAATTGCTACTAAATATGTTATAAATGACGTACATGGAATATGTGTATATAATTGATACATAGTCATGCAGAGAAAGAAATTTAATCCGAAATTTACACGCTGAGTTTAAGGTGCCTCTACAAGTCCACTTTTTATTTATCTATTATTATTATTTTTTTTTTTTTTTTGCTGGTGGTGGCGGGGGGGGGGGGGGGAAGGAGGGATGTCCCAAAACTAAGTTACTGAATAATTTCATCTCACATGGTCATTTTTTCATCTCATATGGAACTATTGATGGCAACCCTAGCTTTCTCATATGTTTCGCTCTTGTCATATGCCATACTTACCGTTGCTATCCACAAACGGTTGTGCACAGAAATTTTGCTCACCATAGTTGCAACTTGTTTACTATAGGTCAATCAGATGACCAGCAATCAAAATGGCCAAAGGGCGATAGAAAATCTCGCTCCGACTGAGAGATTATATTACACTCTTGACAAATATGGGTACAGTCAAACCTGTTTTGAGAGACCGCCCTTGCCGCAGGCCAACAAGTGGTCACATAAAGCAGGTGGTCTCTCAATGGAGGGGCAGTAACATGGGAAAGATAGCAAAGGGGACTTTGAAAATATGGTCTTAAAAGGCAGGTGGTCTTTCATTACAGTGGTCTCTCAAAACAGGATCCACTGTATATGGAAAACAAAATCTAGCGTTCCGTGGCAGTTGCAATATTAGATTTTGCTTTTTTTGTTTTCGCAGGCCTGGCAAAAATTAAAAATCATGCTACAAACATCGTCTGCAACTACTGCAACTACCACTCAATGCTTAGTTCTCTGACTTTTCGTCCTTGCGACCGAGTGATAATAAAGACTGCATACACATCTCATGTGCAAGTATTTTTTGCGGGGGCACTTTGAGAAAGTGCCAAGCAAAATCCGTCTGCGAACTCACACCAGTCGCAAGTAAACCGTGAGTTACAACAATGCTATGAGTTTGTTATGGGTAGCGACCAAAGAAAACCAGGTGATGTTTACGGGATAAAGCACGTACAGCGTTCCTTCTAACGAAATGAGACACTGACGGATAAAAAAAGAAGAAAATTTCCAAATTAAAAAAGAGATGGAGAAATCACTTAGTTTATCAGTTTACACGCAACATATCATTAATTTACACATAAAGCTGCAAGGCAGAATGTTCCTCATTACTGTTAACTCCAAGCAAATAACAGGCTTCCGTTGCAAACAGCGAGTACATATAAACACCGCACGATATTATTTCTGTTATCCTCTTGTGTCACTGTTACATCACGACAGGTCCCAAGCACAATCAGTTGCAGAGCTTCTGTCAGATGCAGTTTGGAACTAATTCCTTTTCTCATTGGTCGGGTAACATTCGCCGCCATAGTCATGCAGTCATTCCATCTGTTCCCTGCGAAGAAACTCCTGCAAACTTTGCGACGTGTTCCTGCAGTTTGATCTCGTGGTGACCGACTATAGACCCGTGTGTGGTGACGAACTACATGGGGTGTTTACAGACTGTACCCGTAGAACGTAGCTTACGTCCACCAAAAAAAAAAAAAATAGAATCTGATAAATTCTAAAAAATAACGACAGCAGTTGCACAGCGAGTGGATACCCATTCCACTCTCCCGCTTGATTTGTTGATGAGCTTGCAAATTTTTTTTTTCAGAGAAAAACCAGTAAAAAAAAAAAATTATACATATGTATTAATACGTGAATTAATACTAAAAACATTACTTTAATGAGTAATTAGAGGCAAATTTAATGACAGATTTGAAGAAAGACCTTCGGTGCACGCTGTCAGAAATCTGTTGTCTTAAAGAATAATTTTGTACCGAGAATGTTTTTCTTAATTTCAAGTGCCTAGGTAACAAATTAAACTGACGTCAAAGGTAGTAATGTGTAAAAGAGAAAACATCCATTTTAAACATGTTTCAACAAATGTCCAAGTTACTGAAGGCCGAGTAAAAATATCTGTATGGCTCAGGTAATCTGACAAACCCTACTAAAAAGGCTCAACTCTAAAATGAATGAACCAAAAAAAAAAAAAAAAAAACATAAACAAAAAAGTACTTTCAAACCACCCTGCCCTAATAAAAATTGATCGACTCAGGCTGAATAATTTTATCGAGAAAGTGGCCATCGTGTGCTGTTATTTTTCAGGAAAGTCAACCGAAACACAGCATTTTGTTTCAACTTGTCTAGAGGGTTAACTTGGGGGGGGGGGGGGGAAGTATGGCTGCATAGCCACAGTTGTTGGATGAAGCAGCATAGCCCCGGTTGTTCGGTGATCGTTTTCGTAATATTTCATAAGGTTCCAGGTGTCCGTTCTCTGAGTTACCAGGGCAAAGGGTCGTTAAAGTAATTTTACTCTGGAGGGTTTGCTAGGGCCGGGAAAACAGCAGAGCTGCATAACCTCAGTTGTTCGGTGAAACAGCATAGCCCTAGTGCTTTGGTGATCATTGTTGTAATGTTTCACAGGGTTCCAGGTGTCCGTTCTCTAATCTCTGAGTTACTAGGGCAAACGGTCGTTAAAGTACTTTTAAAACATGACTTACTATCCTAACTTTAATCTGCTCGTTCGGTTGTATCTGAGGCAATTATCAATGTTAGTTACAAATCCAAATGTAACACCATATCTTGACTGCATGTGGTTGCCACCATTTTGAATATTGTGCAATGCATTGATTGTGGGACCGTCACACAAAAATACATTTCATTTGGATATCAAAGTGAATCACGGCCACAGCATATATCGTAACAGTACTGATGCTTTGAAAAATTTGCAAAACATATACTTTTGTTTTCATATACTATAACCTCGCCCCCAGGATCGTTCTAATACTCATTTACACATCATTGGGTGCGGAATCAACAATTTTCAAAATGCCAGCCAATTGATTGGACATTTCGAAGAGGTAGTCTCCAAAATTTTTTTTTTGATAAGAGTTAAGGGAAGGTTTATTTGTTCAATGAATGTAATGTACAATATAAAATGGGACTTCTCCAGAGTGAGCATTACCTGAAAATGTGAAAACAACGACATACAGTTACCAGTTGTAGGCCCCAGAACAGGGATTTTGTATCAAACACTGAAGTCGCCCCAGGGTGTGAATTAAGTAGCAGCACACACACACGAGGCAAGACGCGCTTGGTCAAAGATAGGGCTTAGTGGAGAAGGCTGCCCCGTTAGTGGATGCAGGTCCGAAAGTAGCGACCGGTTTTTATATAAGTGGTAAACAGACAGCCAAACAATACTGAAGCGTGACAGTTTGAACACTCTCTGCAAAGCTTAACTTAATGTAGATAACCAACAAGTGTGAAGCGGATATGGTGAAAATATTTGAGGAACTTACAGTTACATACACATGTATGTATGTAGGCTGCTATTTTCCTGCTAAACATAGACCCTTATAGATCATGACATGATTTAGAAATTCATTAAAAATCAGAATATTAGAGTATTTGCAGCCAGTTAAAACCCTAAAGGGGGCAGTTAATATAAATCCCGAACTTATTTGAGGAGAATTTAGTGTGTTGTTTTTTATTCTTTTTTTTTTTTGTTTTGTTTTTTTGTTTTTGTTTTTTTTTTTTTTTTTGTTTTTTGTTTTTTTTGTAGGGCGAGCCGGAAATCATAAAAAATGTACGATAGTTCCTGAAAATTTAAGAAAAAACTTACAGCAATATATCTTGAAGAAAATAGAATATATGTTTAGGGAACCAAAAACTATTCAAATGTAGTTTCAAAGGATTTTTTTTTTTTTTTTTTTTTTGGTAGGGCAAGCCGGAAATCATAAAAAATGTACGATATTTCGTGACAATTGAAGAAAAAACTCACAGCAATATATCTTGAAGAAAATAAAATATATGTATAGGGAACCAAAAACTTTTCAAATGTAGTTTCAAAGGAAATGACTAAGCCTTCTCAAACAAGAACTCTAAAGATTATTCGAAAATAAGCAAAAATAGTAATTGAAAAATAAAAAAAATAAAATCAACAGAAATTTTCTTCCTTCATGACAAGTAACAAATATGGAGAGTGTTATAAAGATGTGCACAATAATGAGAGACTTATAAGCCGGACAGGAGATTGCGTCCAAAAACGGACAGACAAACAAAGTTATTATCTGTTTTAGTTTCTATGCGCCGCTTTTTGGAAGGCTTCCAAACATTACGTGTACCTGCCGTGGGTTTCCTTTGTGCACAACTTGACTTCACCACTCCATCCACTGCCTTCAATGCACATGCATGTGTTTGAGTGTTACATTCTTAACTTATGTATCAATTCGTAATTTGGTACTTTGAAATTTATGCGACGTACCTTTCGTATACACATGTTTAATAATATAACATGAATTATTGAACTTAACTCTATAGGATGCCGACCATATAACCTGTTTACACTTTTGGTGCGTTGTGCATGATCGGTATACTGTCCATTTCTACGAGTTGAGGGCGAACCTACTACACTGGTACAGGTATTAATTTACCCCAGTGTAAGGCACCAAAAATATAAAAATGTGCAAACAATGGCTGGTTTTCTGTTTGTAATTTCAATTGTAGAAAAATCCATATTGGTACATGCAAAAGAGTATAGAGGTATATTTTTTCCAGACGCAAATGGATAATTTAGGAATTTTATCTTTTAATGTAAGAGGTCTTAGAGACTCTCAGAAAAGGAAAGAAATTTTCATGTGGTTGCGGCGAAAAAAATGTTCAATTTTTTTTCTACAAGAGACACACAGCACAAATGATATTGAAAAGTTATGGTATGCAGAATGGGGATATAAGGTCATTTTTAGCCATGGCACAAATGAGGCACGAGGTGTAGGAATTTTATTTAAAAATGACTTTGAGCATGAAATACATGCGATCATTAAAGATGAAGATGGTAGATTTATTATATTAGATATAACCTTAAACAAAAAACGGGTTACACTAGCAAATGTATATGGTTGTAATACGGACAGTCCGGAGTTTTATGAAACTTTAATTGGAAAAATTGAAAACCTGCCAAATGATCATAGGATTATAGGTAGAGACCAAAATTTCGTTTTAGACATTGCAAAAGATAAAAAAGGGGGCAACCCTACAACTCATGTTAAAGTACAAGATTTAGTGAAAACTTGGATGGAAGAATCAGATTTAATTGATATTTGGAGACAACAGAATCCAACAACAGAAAGATACACCTGGAGAAGGAAAATCCCCACCCCCATACACTGTCGATTAGACTTTTTTCTCATCTCATTTGGCCTATGCGGATTAGTTTCAGAAACTGATATCCTCCCTGGTTATAAATCTGATCACTCAGCAATTAAATTATCTTTACAGTTAAATGAAAGTAAACGAGGTCCAGGATTTTGGAAGTTCAACTGTTCCCTGTTAAAAGATACTGAATATGTAAATAGTATTAAAGAATGTATAACAGAGGTAAATAATTTTTATAATAGTGAAGATGACATAATGTTATGGGAAATGTTGAAAATGGAGATAAGAGCAAAAACAATTCAGTATTCAAGTCGGAAAAAAAGGAAAGGAAAAGGAGAATTGAAGATTTGGAAGTTAAACTAAAATACCTGGAGGATGAATTCGAAGAAAATGGCTCACAAGAAGCAGAAGAACAAATAGAAGAAGTAAAAACACTTTTAGAAGCTGAAATGAAGTACGTGGTACAAGGAGCAATGATCAGATCAAAAAATAGGTGGTATGAAGAAGGTGAAAAGCCAACGAAACATTTCTTTAATTTGGAGAAGAGAAACTATAATAACAAAATAATCAATAAACTTCAAATAAGGAACAAAATTATAACCAACGCTTCAGAAATACTTAAAGAGGAAAAACATTTTTACCAAAATCTATATACAAGTAACAAAACTTATGAGGAAATGGAAGATGATGCAACATACAGAAGTTTTTTTGCACATGATGAAAATATTCCAAAACTAACAGAAGGAGAAAAAGATCTGTGTGAAGGTCAGATAACAGAGCAAGAGTTACTTGATACATTAAAGAGTTGTCAAAATGGAAAATCACCTGGGTCGGATGGATTTCCGGCTGAATTTTATAAATTTTTCTGGTCTGATATCAAAACAAAATTAGTAAAGGCATTAAATTTAGCTTACCAAACCGGCATGTTATCTAGAACCCAACGACATGGTATCATTTCCCTACTTCCAAAAAAAGACAAAAATATATTAGAGTTAAAAAACTGGAGACCAATTTCTTTGCTGAATCAAGACTATAAGTTAGCCACAAAATGTATTGCATTTAGAATTAAAAAAGTCTTACCAACATTAATACATGAAGACCAAACTGCATATCTTGAGGACCGGTACATAGGTGAAAACATTAACAGAATTCTAAGTCTCATAACTTATACAAATGAGAACAGAAATCCTGCACTTTTAGTACTTGTAGATTTTGAAAAAGCGTTTGATAAATTAGAGTGGAAATTTATTTTAAGATGCCTCAACTATTTCAATTTTGGACCTTCCCTTGTTAGGTGGATACAAATGTTTTACAACAATATTCAGAGCTGTGTCATCAATAATGGCTGGACATCAGAAGCCTTTAATTTAACATGCGGTGTCCGTCAAGGCTGCCCAATTTCCCCATATTTGTTTATCTTATGTGCTGAGATCTTAGCAATTAATATTAGGAAAAATCCAGATATTGTAGGAATAAACATAGGGCAACGTGAGTTCAAAATATCTCAATATGCAGACGACACATCTCTTACAATTGAAGGTTCAGAAAACTGTCTATTAGTTTTAATGAAAACTTTTAAAGATTTTGAAACTATATCAGGCTTGAAGATAAATATTGACAAGACAGAAATTCTAAGATTAGGATCATTAAAAGATACAGACTTTAAAGTAGCAAGATTTACAAATATAAAATGGACAAATGATCCAGTAGTAATACTGGGTGTAAAAATTTCTACTAAAATCGAAAAGATGGAAGAATTGAATTACATACCGAAAATTAAAAAAATTAAAAATATCCTTAACTCTTGGGACAAAAGAAATATATCTCTGTATGGAAAAACTTTAATTGTTAAATCTCTGGCTATGTCACAGCTTATGTACTTAATTTCAGTTATACCAAATCCAAGTGAAAACATGAAAAAAGATTTGGAAACTATTCTTTTTAAATATTTATGGGATGGTAAACAAGATAAAATAAAACGAAAGTTTGTTATGTCACCAACATCAAGAGGCGGGTTAGGTTTTCCACATATAGAGACACAATTCGTCTCAATGAAGTGTGCATGGATAAAAAGATTAGTCTCTGACTCCCCAGCTTCATGGAAGGAATTTATAAAGCCATACCTACCTTGTCCTGATGATTTTATTTGGAATTGTAACATACATATAAGTGATGCAGAAAGTATTTTTAGTAAGGTTACAAATTTATTTTGGAAACAAGTGTTTGAAAGTTGGTGCAAATTCAATTTTCATACTCCATGTACAGTTAGAGAGATGTTAAATCAAACTATTTGGTTTAACTCGCATATTAATATAGAAGGTACAGTTATTTATTATAAAAGTTGGTACGAAAAAGGCATTAGATTCCTTAAAGATCTGATCGGCCCACAAGGAAGAACATATACTTTGGATGAATTCAATGAAAAGTATGACTTGCAAGAACATTTTCTTAAATATTATGGGGTCATTAATGCAATTCCAAATAAATGGAAAAAGGATATATTGAAAGCATTTTCAGAACGTCAGTTGGAAACCTTGAATGACTAAACTTATAAGAATAGATTCACAAAAATCCTTCAAGAAAAGAAGGTTCCTAAATTAGTATATTCCTCACTGATTGATTCAGTAACTGAAACACAAAGATCAATAATAAACAAGTGGCAACAAAAACTGAACATAAATTTGGAAGAAAATGAATGGCTTGAATATTTTGAAATTATTTATAAGGTAACCATTTCAACAGTGTTACGGGAATTTCAATTCAAATTTTTACACAGATGTATATACACCAATGATAGATTATTTAAATGCAGAATATCAAATACAGATAAATGTTGCTTTTGTAAAATTGAAACTGAAACAATAGAACATTTATTTTGGCATTGTCAAGTAACACATGATTTTTGGAATCAATTGTTCAGAAGGTGCTTTCTAGATACATGCAGTGTGCAAATTAATCACTATTCAGTTACTGAAGTGTTCTTCGGTTCGTATGAATTATCACCTATGTTAAACTTCGTATTCTTACTTGGGAAAAAATACATTTACAATTGTAAATACAAAAAAGTCAATCCAAATATTAAATGTTTCAATTTACATATAGGTCAAATTAAGGTAACCGAAGAAAGCATTGCTGTAAAGAAAGGAAAAATCAATTTACATAACAAAAAATGGATGAACTTTAACATTGACATAACCTGACATACTTTTCTATGTAAACTTTGGTGTATGAATTATCACAGTTATTTTAAATTAAAAGTGAAATTGCATAAGAGTATAATTTAAGACTGGAGAAGGGGTAGGTTTTGTGGGGACTCAAGGCTCTCTGTGTAGGAGAGGTAGGAAAGGCCTGGCACTCCCCACAACAGCCACCCGCTCCTGGTGGCAGTGGGAGTCGGGTGGCCTGTGCTTCGTGCCGTTGCGGAGAGTCAGAGGTAGTGAGGGGTGGGCCGGGTGAGTACTCCTCTCATGCCTTCCCCAAGTTCCTGCCCTTTTCTCTGCCATCTTTATGTATTAAATGTTTATTATTATGAGAATTGTATAGAAATATCTATGGTAAGTAGTTATGGTGCAACTTCAATTATCAGATATTTACAAAACAAGTTTTCTGTGAAGAATAATAGGATGTTCTGAAACCTTTATATGTAAAAGGTCTCGAAACATATTTTGATTACATATCAAATGATGGAATTTTTGTCTGTGCTTATGTATTCATGCATGTAACCATTTATGGAAATAAAAATCTCAAAAAAAAAAAAAAAAAAAAAAAAAACAATGGCTGGTACTAACTAAGAAACTAGGTATAAAAGTGTGTGCCCAGTATAAAGGTGTGATAAATCAGGATAGTTTGTACGTCTGTGTAGAAAATCCCATATAACTAAGTTCATTTTTTTAAACATTTCTTCTTCCTGTGCCGAAATAGTTAATTGAATGACTGGGAGCTTACGCGCTGTGTGTATCGTCATACAATTAATTTAACAAATGCGAGAGCTTTAGCCAGACATAGGCCAATTTCATTCTAATTTACTGATAATAATAATGACCATGATCATGATCATGAAAATGATGATGATGATGATGATGATAATAATGACGATGACGATGATGATGATAATAACAATAATAATGACGATGATGATGATAATAATAATAATGACGATGACGATGACGACGACGACGACGATGATGATGATGATGATGATGATTATGATGATGATGATGATGATGATGATGATAACAAAAATAATAATTGGTCGCATTCTCACTGTTTTAGAAAACTTTTAGGACCTAGGTGTAGGTTTAATTGTCCTTTAGTAGATATGACAATAGTAGGCTTCAAATGCGACACATGATATGCGGCAAGTTATTTGGATGGAAATGTAAATTGGTCCGCTCATTTGCAAAAATAAGAAGTTAATGTTATGTCTACTAAACTAGCTGTTCTGAAAAGATCAAGTGAGTTTTGACCAAAGAATATGTTAGATTTATAAGATAGTGATATTGCCTTGCATTGACCATGCTGACACAATATGGGGAACCTGCTACGCGAGGGTACTTAAAATGGTCGAGATTACAAAATGATGTTGCTCCGGTAATAACAGCAAACCATAATTATATAAATGTACCGGGGGGCGGGAAGACTTAGTAAAACAATTAACATGGCAAAGTATAGAAGAGCGGCAGCGATTTCATACTGCACTCTTAATGGTAAATGTGTAAACGGTTTACCTCCAATTATCTTTCCTACCAAATATACCTTCTTAGGAACACTAACATGTGCCAGACACGTCAAACCAATGGACTGAATGTTTGTACTCCTTTTCCACATAAGGATATCTTTAAAAGATCCTTTTTATACATTGGTGCTTCAGTGTGAAACAGGCTTCTCAACTTTTTACAGAAAAGTGACGACATCGATGATTTTAAAACTAATGATAAAAACACTATTTTCATTGATTTATTTATAGGTGTACTATATATGTTTTAAGCTCAGCTCTGTATGTATATATTTCTTCACTTGTATGTATTTTTCTGTATTACTTTGTATATTCTATCCGCAACAGAGCCTTGTGGAAGACCAGCGTCTGGCTGAACGAGTGCCCCTGTATAACTATATTCGAATAAATAAAAATAAATCAGTAGCTTGAACAGTTTTCCATGTACAGTCTTTTTCAGCGAAACCAAGAGAGTACATCATGGACTGTATTTTGAATTTTTGATCACGGGTTTAGTTTATATTTGAGAGTCATTTAGAATTTATATAATTTGTTTTAATTTTTACTAAAACTTCAAACAACTATAAAAGTTGAACCAGCGTCTTTTTAAAAGGCCTTATATGACTTTTAATATTATCATATGTTCAACCTTTGACATCACCAAACGGAATTGATATGAACTTTTGAAAGTGTTATTTTAGCTGTAATATGAAATTCAAGACCTTCAATTACTGATTGGTACAAATAATGTGAGATTTTACATGATGGTCAAAAGGTTGCACATTTTCCTCTGGACAGACAGCACCCTCCCCGCGGTATGAACCTTCTGGTCATGCCCAGACCTTGCTTGCTTCACAAATTTGTCGTCTGTGCTCGTTTCTCCCTCAATGTATTAAAGACGACAATGATGATGATGATGATGATGATGATGATGATGATGATGATGATGATGATGATGATGATGATGATGATGATGATGATGATGATGATGATGATGATGATGATGATGATGATGATGATGATGATGATGATGATGATGATGACTGCAAACAATGTCTCCTCAGTTTAGTCCTTGTCATATAAGACTTCCCGGAGGGAATTAGCACTGTACTAATTTATTGATAAATTTTATGTATAAATTTGTCATTCAGTATGTAATTGGGGCGCTGTAGTTATATAAATTGTTGCCCTTGCTAGAATTCCGAACTTGTCGCACTACCCGGCTCGTGCTACCTCTTAATGCGTGAAGTTGAAATGCACGCGAATAGAATCTGTCGTATTTGTATCACATCCTATGACATTAATTTCGCAAATTTTTAAAAAGCGTGCTAGCACTCAACGTGCGAAACTAATATGCACGAAAACCGGTTGTGTCTCATTGCATAACAATTAATTTCGCAACATTGAAATACGCAGAACTTTTCCGATTTAATAAAAATCAATTTCGCGCGAAAAAAAAATGTAAAAGTGCAGTGCCCTGTATGCCCCTCTGTACCATGACAACTCATGGGCAGGGACCCGTGGATGGCAGCGTGTCTCTTGAGCACGCGTGGGCCAAGACTTGAACTTTCTATCTGTGATCCACGAAAAGTTCACCTGCTTGCAACGTCCTGTAAGAAAGAAGGGCAGTCTAATATATATATATATATATATTTGTTTGTTTTGAATTGAATATCAACTCATATACCAAAAAAAATCTTCATGGTTTCGGCTGAGGATTACGATTTTGCCTTTTCCACTGTGTATTTTGCATTTTATCGAACTTTTGATATTGATATTGTTCACTATGATAGATGATGTATATTTCTTCTTGCAATACACGAACATGGATTTTTTACATGAAAAAATACACATTCATAGAGTTCATTCATAATTCTGAATTTCATAACAGTTTTGCTTTGAGACTTCTTTCAATGTCATTTGCCTACTGCAAATTCTGTATTTAATTCCCATTGCCACATTCCAAACTGATTCTCACGAGAAATTCATTGTAAATTTTCACGAGGCAAGTTAAAAAACACATTTCTCTTTTTTTTTTTCAATAATAAAAAAGATAGCATACGCATAATCTCACTGTTAATGGACCTTTCGGTGGGTAGTGGATTGACGAAAAGTCCACTGGCCACGAAAGATTAATGACCTCCATATGTGTGTGTGTGTGTGTGTGTGTGTGTGTGTGTGTCTGTGTCTGTGTGTGTGTGTCTGTATGTCTGTGTCTGTCCATGGGTGTTTTGTTTCTGTGTTCTGATACATATTGCTTGCGAAGCGGCCTGGTGCTACACAACCGGGTTATGTAACATACCTAAACAAGAAATCTGAATATTGGAGTCTGCTTTGCAGGCAATAATGCATGTTGTATCGCAAGGTTCATTTATTTATTTATTTTTTTTTTTATTCATTTATTTATTTATTTATTTATTTATTTATTTATTTATTTATTTATTTATTTTTTTATTTATTTATTTATTTATTTATTTATTTATTTATTTATTTATTCATTCATTCATTCATTTATTTATTTATTTATTTATTTTCATGTATGTATTCATTCATTCATTCATTCATTTATTTATTTATTCATTTATTTATTTATTTATTCATTCATTCATTCATTTATTTATTTATTTTCATGTATGTATTCATTCATTCATTCATTCATTCATTTATTTATTTATTTATTTATTTATTTATTTATTTATTTATTTATTTATTTATTTATTTATTCTTTACAGCTATATAATTTAGTCTTCGGTTTTTTCTTGGACACCATATCACGGAGAAGCATGCAATTTTCCACTTTTGGTGATATACCAGTGTAATTAAGCACCTATTTTGTGGAATAGTCAACATGCTGAAAATTGTGTAACCCAGAGCCATTTGAAGTTTTTAATATTTAATATCTTTAAATCTGTCAAAGTTATACGGACCACTCTAACTTTAATTCATCGATTTGTGCTAAAGGGGCAACCAATGAACCACAACCAAAGGCCGAAGAATTTAAATTTATGCCAATTAGGGACACTTGAAAAGTTTAAAATGTTGAGTACCTTCCCAACTATTAAAGCTACACGTGCCCTTCAAACTTTTATTCAAAGATTTGTGCTCTAAATGCACCCAATGGACTACAAAGAAAACTTGTAATTAAATTTAAAATTGATGCCAATTGGGGACACCTTAACTTGTCAAATGAGGTAGACGTGTCTGCCATTCTTTAAATTATTAGGTATGCGATACAGTAGCATCTAATTAAGCTTTAAAGCAGATTTTTTTCCATCCTGATCAATACCATATCATATCAATACCATATCATATCAATACCATATCATATCAATACCATATCATATCAATACCATATCATATCTGTTTGTGTGAAAACCCATAGTTCTCTGATGTATATTTTTTTCTTGCAGAAGTACGCATTGGAAAATGGTGGCTCAATTTTGGTTTGTTTGTCTACAGGTCATTTTTAATCTGCTGGCACGCTGCAACAAAGAAGTCTCTTGTCGGAGTGTATTTCACCTCAGCAGCACATGACAAACTGAACAAGTCTTGGCTCTCAGTCAGTCTGGACGCATAAGTATTTCTAGCAACAGACCATGTGTACACGGGAACGTGCAGCTTGCTAGCTGGAAATATGTCCATGAATTAAGATGACAGAAACCTTTTGTCCATAACATCTGCGATACAAATTTACTCGTCTGAAGCAAAACGAGATAACTTGAGCCGAGCCTTTGTAGGGAGAGGCTCATTATATCAATCCCCTTTGTTTTCGCAATCGTTTCTGTCACTTCGCTTGTGAAAAAAAGTATCTCATGTGGACAAGAATGTTGCTAAGTAAGCAGTCGACATGTTACCTCAGCAGATAAGACGATCTGGCGCCGTCAAATGATGGCAGAGTCCAACTTCCCTTGTTCTCTTGATGGCTCCTGTGGTGTTGATCCCCAAATCATTGTAACCTGTATGGTTTTTGCCTTTAACCATGGATCCTATAAAAAGACTTTAGCCTCCTTGCTTTAACATAGGGACAAAACATTTAGCAAAGCAAATAGAGGGCGTAATCAATTCACAAACGTAATTGTTTCCTTTGTGCATTCCTCAAGCCTGTCAACAGGCAGCAATTGGCATAATTGCCTTTACTCTTATGTGCCTTCGGGCTGTGTTAAACATTTAAGACAAAGAATCCAATTTGAATATATTTCGCAGTACTTATTTTACACGATGGCTTTAATTGCTTGACTTCAACCCAGTTGTCTGGGGGTATAGAGCCACAAAATGTACATGCCTTTGAAGTAAATTTTTTTTGTTCATGGCATACCAGTTCATCGGCATTCCGATTGTTATAAAATACATCGAAGAGCAACTGAGCTGAGCCAAGGTACAACGACTGATAGTATTTTTTTCTATGTAACATCGATGTTACCATTAGTTACGTGTATAAAAGAGAATGGTATCGTGGGTTCTGAGAAATCCATTCGTCCCAATAGAAATTTCAATCTTGCATTCATCGAGGAAAATATGAACACGAACGTTTCATTGTCTCATTCACTATATTCTGAATATACCAATAGCAAGGACGACGGATAGGAGTTAAAAACAAACGGGAAAGCATTTGAAATTAAAACGGTATAAATAACTTTGTAGATTTATGGCAAATCTAGTTTTTGGCACAATGTTCTTTAGTTCTGGATCTCGTTAGCTCATGTTTCAATCTTGAGCATTGGAAGGATGTTTTTAAAATTTGTAACACATAGTAGTCAATACCGTTACATTACTGTCCTCTGATATTCACCTGTAGTGAATCAAGGCCGAACTAACAATGAAGCTTCTCACTATTTATTTGTTCCATCTACACCAGGCAAATGGCAAAGGCCCAAGAGGCAAGGGATAATTAGATGAAATAGGCATAATGCTTGCAGTGGCAGAAAAGTGAGATATTTTAAAAAATTGGAACATGACTTGAACATACTTCTAATGAGGCATGTGTGTCATTGGTTGGTTTTAGACCCCTTCACATACAGATCGGCTGGCACTATACCCTCGCAGACAACCTGTCCGTGTTTCATATGTAGAACTGGAACAGTTCAGTATGGAATACCCAAGTTGTCATTTGCACCGACAAATAAGTGTATATGTGTATTATCCCCCCCCCCCCCCCCCCGCTTCGTTATTCGCCTGTGAGCAGAGATCCTATCGTGTTCAGTTTAAACATATTTATTAATACGTTGCCCTTTAGTACAAAAATTACAAATAATAATGAGTTTTCGGGACACAGAGAGACACACAATATATATGCAATACGCACAAGATATTAGAAACTATGTAACCATAAAAATTGCATACAAGGGCAAATATTGGTATCATCATTTACAAATATCAATAGTCAATGGGGCTTTAAAGCTTAGATTGAGATTACGGTGTAACGTAGTGAAGTCCAGAACTAAAGAATATTGTGCCCAAAACACTAGGCATACTATTCACTATTGACAGTAGAAATTAGAAATAATTGTGGCAAGTAAGTCAATATATATATATATATATATATATATATATATATATATATATATATATATATATATATATATATATATATATATATATATATATACAAAATTTTGGTGAACTTATAGCTATACACCATAAGATAAACAACATAGAGAATGTTTTCTTATATTTATTTTGGTCAGTAGGTCACATAGACTTAAAAGTGAAGAGAGGGTAATATTGCATGATTATGGAAGGGATAAGAAAACAAATCGTCTGCTTTAAATTATATTATTTTCTACTGCTTCAGATATTTTTATGTCAAGAAGATTTGATAATTCTTTGCTGCAGAAGAGGTATATATGAGTCAATCTTTTGCTAGCTATGTAGATTATAAAATTAGGATGAAGGCCTGGATCTTAGAGAGGTATTGTATTATCAAATAGTTTCTTTCTATAGAAAGCATATTTAGGGCATACACCCCCCCCCAAAAAAAAGAAAAGAAAAGAAAAGAAATGAGTAACATCTTCAGTCCAGAAAGAACAGGAACAAGTAGTACTTGGAATACAGGTCAAATTTAAGCCTAGAGAAGCCGTAGCTGGGTTTGGCAGATATAAGAAAAATGATGCCCGCAGGACAAGCAGTCGGGGACATTGTCCACCGGCAGTAGGGCTGTCTTGAATTTCGATTTGAAGATTTGGAGTGAGATAGAATCTCTAATGTCCGTAAGTAGGTTGTTCCAAAGTTTGGTATTAGGGAGGAAAGAGCTGTCAAAACGAAGAGTCCCTGTGCTGGATGATGCATATGGGTCTAGAATGACGTGTTGCTCGACGAAATTAAATTAGGTCTGGTGGCGGGAGATTGGTTAGATAAGAAGGAGTATTACAATTATGGGTCGTTTTGTAAAATAAGATCAATTTAAAGTATTTGCGACGATTAGCGAGGGTCGACCATCCGAGTTCTTGCAACAGTTTGATATGAGAAGTGTGTCTTAGGGCACCAGCGCATATTTTAGCCACGTCATACTGAATAGATTCAACTAAATTTGACAGACCTTTTCCGCAGTTATCGAAGAGGACACAACCATTCAATCGAGAAATAAAGCCTGGCCAGGGTTTTCCGAAAAGTTTTTTATTCAGACCAGGCTATTCATTCCACCATGAAGTGTTAAGCGAAATCCAAAAAACGCTCCATACAGATGACTTAAATGATCGATGTCAGCTTTGGGATGCTACCCACGCTCCTAACGAACATAAAACCTGCACATCTTTAATCCCACAATACAGAACAATCTATGTCAACCGATATTTGAGCCAAGTTGCGTCTCGGAGAACTCTGGCAATATTTCAAATTTTTACTCTTTTACAAATTAAAAAACATTGGGAATCCTTGGTACATGTGTTGGTTTAGTTATACTGCCATGTTGGGCATCCCACATACGCATATCTTGCTACACACAATAATCAGTTGCCTCCAAAGCAAACCCAAGCCGCGTATTTTGTCAACTCCGCAAGTATCTCAACACTGAACTTGGTCTGCTTTGCAGGCAAAATAATCAATGGTAATATATGAAGTGCGTACTATTGGTAGCACATAAGACAAATGCACTAGATAATACTGGGTACATTTCAGTGATGCTTAATTTCATCAAGGAGGGTAAGAAATCCTTGATTTTGTCAAATGTATAAAGTATAGGAAAATACTCAGTCACAAGACAAAGCGTCCTGTATCCACGATAAAGTTTTGCACAGCTTTGAAGATTGATGAGTTGCGTTCATCTAGAAGTGCCTTAGTCCCAACTTGCAGGCATTTTCTCGTTCATCCCTTCATGGTCCCAAATAAAAAATGTTAACAAGTATTTCGGTCTGCTGGCTAGCGTTAGTCAACCAGGTAAATGTAACAAACTGGTATGTGATGCGTGTCTTAGTGCTCCAGTATATATCTGGGCAGGCTCAAACTGAATCGACCCAATTTAGTCACATATATCCTGCCCGCAATTATCGATAATTACGCAGCCATATTAACAAATTTACAAACCGATGAAAAATATAATCGCTGGACAGCTTTGCGTAACAGCTTAACTTTAAATCTTTGGAGTATAGTCCAATATGGTGACTAGCTTTGATTATAGTGCGCATGCCAAGACATATTACTGGCTAAGGTAATGCCACGGTGAGTATAGATATTTGTCTCTGGTGTGACAGAACCACAAAGAGTGAAGGGAGGGGGTGTTACTTTTCGTTAATAACATTTTCCAGCGTTGAAAATAATACGCCCTAATTTACTCCATAGATGAATAATTAGGAGATTGTTATTTAAGTGAAGTTCGGAGTCAGTGAAATTTTGGACTATATCGCGTATGCTAGTGTCGTCAGCGAAGATACGAACATCATAGGTCAGATCGTCTACAATATCTTTAATGTATACAGAAAATAACAAGGGACTTAATATGGATTCCTGAAGTACACCAGCTTGAACAGGCAGCCACGAAGATGATTGCCCGTGAATAATTACACGTTTTGAGAGATACTTATTAGCTGTCTATCCATCTAAGGAGAGCTTCAGATAGCCATAGATGTGATGTATGGCTTTAATTTGGATAAGATACTTTGCACCAAAAATGAGGAACAGAAAAATAGCCCAATGCTAAACCCAAACTCACCTCGTGTAAATATAGACTATCATACAGTTGTGATCCATAATACAAAAGGGAAAAAGAGAAAAATGTGAAATATAGATCTACGGCAACAATGTACAAACAACACACATACCGTTGCACTTGACTGAGCTCAAATGATGAAAAATATGGAAGTTACCACCAGCAATTGATATCCATAATAAAGCAGCTTGTCAAGATTTCCCATGACATATACAAAGGTTTTGCACAAAAATGTAAGCCAGAATAGTCTTTCTTGGCATCAATAATGCGTTTGATTGCGTCTAGACGTGGGCGTTGTTAAACAACATACAGGTGTGATGTGAGGCATTTGCTTGTATCTGATTATTAAAAGATATCAAGTTTAAAAGATTGTGCATCTGATAAAGTTTATTTTAGAAAAGAAAGTTAGTTGTGTAACTAATGAAGTTCATTCATGGAAGGGTGGGGTCACACAGCAATACTGAAATCAGAGCGTCAAGTGGCAACATTATTAGTAAAAATTAGCACTAACAGCATTTTAATTTACAATTACGTAGCAAGGACAGGTATGTTTATATGTCTGCGGTCACAGTGTGCATTTTTCTCGACCAGGAAAACGAACAAATCCTTATCCGGCCGATGAGTCCAAACTCGTTATAAACTTGTAAGAAACTAGCTCAAGTGCTTGTATTATAATAGTGCGCCGCTTGTGTTCTATGGATTGCAGCAATAAATTAAGTGAATGGAATCTGTTAAATGATTCGTGTGATTGTTCAAAGTGTTTTAACCAAATGACTTGAAACGTAAGCACATGGTGATACAACCTCATTGTCTTATGTTTGAGTGCCACTCGTCCAGTCTGTCTGTTCAATAGTCAAGTTTGCATGCTTTTCTTTCTTGATTGCTGCTTACAAAGGACGATAATACAAATCACCAAACTGGCACCAGCACGCTGATTTAGACCAAACTGTGATTGCCACACTTGGCCTTAAAAACAAAGCATATACCTACAGCTGAAAGCAGAGTTACTGCATTGTAAAAGTATTATGCATTTGGTCTTGGTCATCCGACTGTTACGAGAAATTCAATCTAGGCGCTCTTCAGACATACAGATTCAAAACGTACACAATATTATTTTACGGTTGAAACATGTCGACTTGACCTGGATCACCAAAACAGTGTATATTTAGTATAGTTTGTCAGTAGCACCAGGGACGTGCTATATCTAAATTAAATCTATTACTCTTAAGTGTTGACAAAAAGCCCACATACTTTAAACATGGAAGTCGTTTTCTGAACATATGCCACACGCAGCTACGTCTTAACTTCTCTGTTTTAAATGCCCATCTACATCATGTCAATATCCTTCCAGCCTCAACGTGTGCATGCTCTATACCACTGAAGATACGAAACATTACCTTTTGTTCTGCCCCAAGTTCACTGTGCAAAGGGTCCGTCTACTGAACACTGTGTGTCACTTACTCGCTCCAGGTGTAAATCCGACTTTAATAGTTCAGTGCTCTAGTGACATTTTACTAAATATTCTCTTGAAAGGTAGTGAGGACTTGCCAGACACCGATAATGTATTCATCTTTGAGGCTGTTCAGACATTCTTATCAGAATCTAGACGTTTCATCTATTAATTTAGTATATGATCTAATTATAAATCTCCACTATCTGGCATCAATTGTATTATTCGTGTACAAGCCGTGAATTTTAGTCTTCTGTTCTCGTCCAGTGTGTATTGTATATATTCCTGTGCGTCCTTTTATGTACTGGAGAGCCTCCAGATTAGTCTTTGTGTACTATTAGGCAATCCAGAGAAAATAAATATGTTTATACAATATATAGCACGTCCCTGGTAACACTAAGTTCGCTTTGTTCTGTGCGCTGTTGTACATATCATATGTGTCTCTCCGTGTATACAGAACCCGTTGTTATTAGTCTATATTTTACTATGAAGGGGGGGGGGGGGTAAGGGGGGTCTAAATACGCTGGTACAGGTAATTATTTTTCTAGAGTACGCAGTACGGAAAATAAAAATCTTTCAAAATTTTGGATAGTACGAAGTACGTAAAATAAGAGGGCTTCCAGTACGCCAGTACGGTGAATAAAAAGCCCTAGTACGCCAGCACGGGTAACCCCTTACCCACCCTCTACTATGGGGTAATCCAGTTACAAATTAAATATGGTTAAAATCGGTACATACTATGTGATAATCTAGTGGTTCTACAGACAAGCAGGACACACGTAATGGGTATATACAGTACGGATAGCCCTCACTAACTAAACACAAATGGTAAATACACTGTACGCAGGACAAGCGCCAGATATAGGAACACGTCAAACATACCACAATCATCACAAGCCATTCAAACTGAGCGTTCAATCTTTTATTTTCACATTGTCATGTGTGTGATGCAAATAGCTGTGTGTCGGGAAATGTCTGAAGAGTCCATATTACTAGTATTTCGACGTACTACAGGGCAATCCAGTTATAAGTAAATACGTTTGAACTAAACTAAATCAGAAGACGAAAATTACAGGGCTGTTGAACAGAAAGAGAACAAACGGCCGAAACGTTTGCTTCCAATGACGTAACGATAAAAAAGATGACAGTTTTTAGCCACTGAGGAAAAACAATTCTGTGTGGTGGGGACCTCACAACCTGAGGCGTGAAGGGCCTGCAACAAGAACATACACATCAGAGAGTTTCGGTTTCTGTCTACATACCCGTTGCCACGTGAGCCAATGGAAAACAAATGTGCTTGGGTGAATGCCAAGTGTAGCATAATTTTGTCCATGAAATGCAGCTATGTATGTATGTATGTATGTATGTATGTATGTATGTATGTATGTATGTATGTATGTATGCATGCATGCATGTATGTATGTATGTGTGATGAGGTTTTGAACTGCCAAATAATAATAATAATAATGATAATAATAATAATAATGATAATAATAATAATGATGATGATGATGATGATAATGATAATAATAATAATAATAATAATAATAATAATAATAATAATAATAATAATAATAATAATAATAATAATAATAATAATAATAATAATAATAATAATAATAATAATAATAATCAGCATTGCCAAAACTCGAATTACGGGCACAGCTAGGCTCGTCGTATGAAGTTACCAAAGATGGAATAGCATAACAAATTTTAAATATAAAAAGGAACATAAAATGGTGAAGAACATAGCAATGAACAATTACTACTCTGTACCAACCATTGTGGGGAAATTATTTACTCTGTCATGGAGTCACTAAAAATATGTCGAGGTCTTTGTTCATGAGAGGTCATTTACTGCCCAGAGAATCTCTTGAATTGAAATTTTATTGCAGTGGGTAGAACACGATAAACATTGGGAAAGAGACTCAATGAAATAAAAAACACTCCAAATGAAGAATGGAAATATGTCATATTAAAATACCATAACATATGTTTAAATCAAATAACGCTTGCACCTTAGATATTTGGTTACAAGATTTATCAGTTGGACTATTACTTGGTATACCAAATTTTTTTACTCTGCTATTTCACCATTTTAAAAGTTTGTTGCATTGCAACAGACAGATTAGTTGATGCTTATATGTTACTTCAAACAGAAAAGACCATAGATTCTAGGCCGGGAAAAGTGTAGACACTTAACACGATTCACCCGAAATTTGTTAGCATCATGCTGGCCTGTCGACAGTATGATGTCAAATGTAGGGAGGCTATTTTATGTGTTTTTTCAATTCTTATGAGCATTTTAAGTGCAAGAAGGATCGTCTTTGTTTGGTGATTTCTCGATAGCGTCTCCATATATTTCATGTTGATAACGAGTTTCTTGCCACATTACGTGTGTGTAAAGAAGGCGCCAACACGAAAATGTCTTCTCTTACCCAGACATTTGGAGTGCTATGGGACAGCAGCTGGTCTTTGTATTATGCAGAGCACAATGCAATTCTCGTTTATTCCATGTGGCCTCCTCGTAGGCTCCTTGATTATTTCAAAGAAAGCTTGTCGTCACATTTCCTCACAGCTCACTTGAGAAATTTGTACATCCGTCGTGGTATAGCAGCATATTGTTCTGCTGGGCCGGACAGATATCGTCCATATGTCTCCCCCTTTTACTGGTCGCTGCAGCTGTTCGTGCGTTTATAATTTATAATGATACCATGTGTTGCAGATATACTTATTTTCTCTGTCTTTTTTTATTTATTTATTTATTTATTTTTTGCATTTAAGCTTTTTTGCTGAAAGTTCACTTTCATTCTGTCTGTCTGTCTGCCTGTCTGTCTGTCTGTCTCTCTCTCTCTCTCTCTCCCTCTCTCTCTCTCTCTCTCTGTCTGTTATTCTCTCTCTGTCACGACAAAGCTTCTCTTCTCTACTATACATGTCAGAGTATCAGTTCAATGTGTTTTTATTTCAACTGTTGTTGTGCCATCAGCATAAATAAATAAATAAATAAATGAATGAATGAATAAATGAATGAATAAATAAATAAATAAATAAATAAATAAATAAATAAATAAATAAATAAATAAATAAATAAATAAATAAATAAATAAATAAATAAATAAATAAATAAATAAATAAATAAATAAATAAATAAATAAATAAATAAATAAATAAATAAATAAATAAAAGTACAGCAAAATAAACTTACTGTGTTTCATTAACAGTTTATTTTATATTATGATACAATAATTATCGTTGTTTCTGCATATTCGAAAGACTCTGGTCCGTAAAAGACACGGCAATTTAACCATACTGCTTCAAATGCAAATGGAACTAATTTCTGCCAACCCGAGTGCATAGAATAAATTCCCAATGCTCTAATTTTTGTTACTGTTATAACAGAATATCATCTCAGACCTGAAATGTGCATTTTAAACGTTATCAATCTGTGTAAAATGAAAAGATTTAGAGTTCCTGACATGTGCAATTCATGTTCTCGTTGGATGAAACAAAGGGCCTCATTTTATCGTTCATCAACTGCCCTGATGAGTGAAATCAAGTGGTGTTATATATATTCATAAAATCTCAGCTGTTAACCAGCTGTCAACAGAACTTGTTTGCAGGTGACATTATCTAATCGTCCTTTCGTGTAGCCTCCTTGGTGTGATATATGCATGCATAATGAATATCTACATGTAATCATCTCGATGTATATTTTAATCTCCCAAATATGGGGGTCAAATGAAATATATTATTATTATTATTATTATTATTATTATTATTATTATTATTATTATTATTATTATTATTATTATTATTATTATTATTATTATTATTATTATTATTATACTAGAAACGTAAACTATGCCGATTTGTAGTTTTTCTCGTAAAAACAGACAATTGCATATGTCGCACAGTCAAATACGGCAAACGGTAAGAGTGGCGTGTGCTTTGTATGCCACTTTAATCGAACCAAACACACAAGTCTCTTGTTTTCTTGGCAACACTTCGTATATATAGCCTCTGCATCATAACACTCACACACTGTTTGTTTAAATGTGACACATTTAAAATTTCGTTTGCAGACTTTCAATATCGGAGGGGGGGGGGTACTCCTATTAGTGACGATACTGGGTATGTGACGCTCTAAAGGCCCTCTTTTTAGCGAAATTTCCCTAAAAAGGTCTAGTATTTTGAAAAAATTCCCTAAGAAGGCAATTTTTCTCTTTTATGGCCCAAAATTCGGGAAAATTTCCCTGACAATGGTCAAAATTGTCTCCCTGGAGCACTTTTGTCGCTAGTTTGTTTTAGTTTAGTTTAACATATTTATTTTCACTGGATTACCTAGTAGTACAAGATATAACTAATCTCGGGGTTCTCCAGACACGGAGACGCACGAAATGATATATACAAGACGCATAGGATAATACAATGAACAAACATCTGACTATGCACTCAGATAGACATGCTGTAATACAATTGAACAACAAACTCAATATTTAAGATTGAAATCCAATCCAAAACATGCATATATACACTCCAAATAGGGACCATATTTTCTACTATTTCAGTTAAAAAATTCCCTGACTAAGGTATCATTTTAGTGAAAAAGTGCCGTAACAAAAGCTAACAAAGAGTGGGTTTTTAAAAGGTCGAGCCGCACACCCACACCAAAAATTTGGGGAATAACCCCCCTCGTTCAATATATCCGCGAGTATGTATGTATGTATGTATGTATGTATGTATGTATGTATGTATGTATGTATGTATGTATGTATGTATGTATGTATATATGTATGTATGTATGTATGTATGTATGTATGTATGTATGTATGTATGTGTAGGAATCTATGTGTGCATGTATGTAGTAACCTACCATTGCATTGTCACAACATTCTAAATGTGCTTTTGCACAGGGTGTCTTTCAACGTACCCGTTGGTTTAAAACAGACTATAACATGAATCTTTGTCATTCCGTGTGTCCTGGTAACACAGCTCTATATTGTCTTGTGTGTTCTGTACATACTTTGTGCGTCCCTCCATGTTATGAGACCTCGGTTATTAGTGTATATCTGTGCTATAAGGTGATCGAGTGCAAATGAATATGTTTATCATATAATGATGAAAAGCCAACAGTTATATTATGTGTTACTAACATATACCTGGAAAATTTACTCATAGTAATAATGAGTGATATCACCATAGCATGCTACCCATGTGTAAGATAATAATATAAATCCCTTGTGTGAGGCGAACCTGGTACAATATACATGGAACAAACACACTAGCTGTATGAAACTGCAGGCGTCACATCGAAATACTCTCCGCAAATAATAATAATAATAATAATAATAATAATAATAATAATAATAATAATAATAATAATAATAATAATAATAATAATAATAATGATGATAATAATAATAATAATAATAATAATAATAATAATAATAATAATAATAATAATAATAATAATAATAATAATAAGAATAGTAATATTTCAAAACAGAGGGAAACGTGGACGCACAACTGTGTCAAAGATGGAAGTGTTCTGTAAATTGCTTTATTTTTCCGTGTATAAATTTTCACCGTTTTTAATTGTATTTTCAACATTTCACTGTAGTTTTAATTTCACTGTTTTGGACATAATTCCCATTCAAACAATATTTAAATACTATTTCACTGTGTTTTTATTTTCACGGTTTTGTGCCATCAGCGAAATAAGCGAAAATGAGAATACAGCGAAATTAAAGCAATTTACAGTATACATGACGAAACAACTTGTCTCGGCATTTGTGCATGTTCAATCTCAGATGTATGTCACTTGCCAGAAAGGCAATGAAAATCCGTAAATGATTACTTTTTGACTTCAGAAAGACATGTATCTGTTCAACTTTGTGCTGGTCGCACGGCCGTCTCCCCGGGGTATTAATTTGTATTACTTATTGCTGTGTTAACTATGGCTTTAAAATTTATTGGAAATACCGCACCTGAAGTTGGTAAATTTGGACAAATCTGCGTGAGAACTGACAAGTAAAATTAAATGTCAGTTTGGCATTTAGTTTGAACAGGCATTAAGCGAAATGCTCCAAGCCGCGATACCTTGAGAATCACCCTCATTGTATTGTGAATGCACGCAGGTAAAATCTTTCAAAACGAACAAATTAGTTTAACCTTACGAAAGTACAATTTCCGGCAAACAAATATTGATGTCCGCTGCGACTGTATTCTCCTTTTTTCCATGATTTCTTTTTGTTTCTACGATGTTATCTTAACTGATCCACTTGTTTGGTAGAAAGGAAAGTACTTGCTTAAAGGATTGCCGGGCAGGTCAAACTTAAATGGTGTATCACTCAATGGTCAAATTAGGAGTTTCTTTGCCAGCTTGTAAAACAAATTGTCAACCGTTACAGGCCCACAATTACTGGAACAATAGAATAAAAGACACCCGGGACCGCCAGTAAACAGTGTCACAATAGGTCTTTGTTACTTTGCAATGCGCGAAACCAGAAAGTTTCACCGATTGGTTCATGCCACATGTCACTTCTCTTCCAAAACAAAAGGTACGTTAAAATGCCATAAGGCCCGTGTAAAACACTAGGGTGGAGAGGGTTTTTGTCAGTCAATCAGTCTGAACCCAAGTCTTCGGCGACTCGGAGCAGTTCTGTCGTGTTCAGTCGAGAGACACAACTGAGAAAACAATTCTGCGCTCAGTTTTAGACTTGAATTTTCAGATCATTTGGGATTTCATTCGGTACAAGACCAAGCTGAGGACGTACCCTTGCTGTTCGGTGGGATTACGCACAGGAATTATTTCACCCCAATAGAACACATCATGTTACTCGGGTCCAAGTGTAGTGCTTTTTCCATTGAAAATCTTATCCGACCGGACCCTAAACCATCCCGGGTCCCGTCTGCCACAACTTTTCACGGACATGTTGCCTTGCCGCATTTTGCCTCCATTGCGCAGGGTTGTGAACAGACAGGCCCACATCACCAGCAACGGCAACATAAGACTCCACAGGAGGAGTGGCATGCTAAAGAGCAGCTTTCAAGCTCACCACAGACTGTGGAGTCACCAGAATCCCAGGATTTTGCTGTCACTCGCATGGAGAGAATAGGCGGAAAGAGGAGACGGTCCGAAGAATCGGAAACTCAAAGCGACACGTCGGGGTCTGCCTACACAACATGCAGCCGCTCCTCCACACCGTATTCCCACGAGGAACTTGAACACCCAAGGATTCCATCGCCCACATTTTCCTCAGGTGCGTCTTTTTGTTAGTGTGGGGTTTTACATTGTGTTTCACTTTCCTACTGTTGAAAGTTGAATGTATGGCTCGCGCCGCGTTATATCATGGACGAATCAGTAACATTAGTGATTTCTCCAAGGTTGCATCTCTTCATGTAGGTTTTGAGGAAAATATAATTTAGATGAAACCAGGATTCGGGAATAATTAATTCCTGATCTCAGAATTCAGCCAGAGAAGTGCATGGTTGCTAATTTAGAATTCTTTCCGCCTAAAAGAATAGCGTTTTGTAAACGCGTATAAAGGCATCGGTTTCTATTCCAAAGGTAGACCCAGACTCGTGTGAATACACTTACATGAATTGGCGTAAACTTCTGACATATACAATGTGAATCCACATACCCAGGAAGGTGGACTCCATCTCCCTGATCCACCCTGGCTTGTTGCAGTTCTGGGACTCGGACCGGTGCCTTTGTTGCAAACGTCCAGTATTTGGAGACAGTGCAGGATTCGGACATTTAATAAATCTAAAAATATGTTTCAGCGGAAACTCAAATTTCCAAAATAAAGAAAAAATCAGAAGTGTTCTTGAACAAGTACTTAAGGCTAGAGAAAAACACACACACGCAACAAATATGTCTGTGGCCCACCCATATTTGATAAGACTAGTTCAAACATAAAGGAAATAGGCGGGATTTTTATATACAATTACAATTTAGTCATAATCTCATAAGCAATCTCATTGATTCCAAAACGTTATTTTACAAAATTTAGTGTTGGCCACCACATGTTTTCTTCTTCCATTATCGTCAATTGTATAATTTTTTATTGTGATCATTTAATAGTTTGAGTATCCCTCCTTCAGCTTCCAGTAATAATTGTCTTTAGCTATTATCCCTGGTTGCTATAAAAAGGGACGATAAATATAACATGTTTATCGTCTTCAATTTGTCTAGTTTTGCAAAGAAAACAGGATTTGTTTTCACAGAAGATTTGGGTCAGGTGTATCGGCGTGTTTCTGAAGCAAACGTATGAACACTTATTGACAAACTATTTTTTGCTACAGGGGGACGTTTATTTTTTAAATGTTTGTGATTGACCGTATTGTCTACTTTCACATAAGAGATTGTCTCTTTCGCACAATCTTTTAGAGAGTTTATGCATGAGGATACACCCGAAATATTTTATGTTCTGCAATATGTCTACTCTATAATTGTATGTTCTAGGTTTCACTCTGCAGTTTTAAATTTTTAAATTAATGTACAATATATTTTGCAATTCCACGGATACCTAACCGAATTTGCAGTAAAACTGATGCCAATTTTTGCATTAATGTTATGGATGTGACATTCGGAACAGCATTCGCTGGCGATGTAGTTCACCGAGGAAAGAAATTAACAGTTTCGTTATATCTTTATCCTTGCTCATGTCTGTCAGCATCCTGTGACAAATAATTGGAGATTTTTTATTTTTTAAGGGGGGGGGGGGGCTTTATATTTAAACAATAGATAAAGACGTAAATGGATTTTCATGGAGATATTGCCCAAAATAGTCAGAATGTTTCTGGAAAAATAATCAAAAGCCAAAAAAGTGAGAGACTGCCACCAAATTAACATAACATCCTGGCTACAAAATCTCGTATCATTCTTGATTAAACTTAACCTGTCCCTGAATGCTCTTCAGCATATATATAAATGCAATGTGTGTGTGTGTGTGATGTAATGCCTTGTGCATGTCTATTACGTGTATTCTGTACCAGCTGAGGACTTCATAAGCTGAACTGAGTCCCCCTCCCCCCGCCCCGTGGATTGCGACCACTGCTGTATATCTTTTTATGCATTAAATTTCAAAGTATAGACTTAAAACTTTCGTTTATATGAGTGTTAATGTATAACACCTTTTCTTATTGCATGGCTGACCATTTTTGTCTTTAAAGGTCATCTGACACTCATTAAGAATAAAAAGCGACTTCATTGGATAAGATATTTGTATCGTATTTTAAGCGTGAAGTTTATGTGAAGGGTAATGTTAAAAGAATACCACTATGAGGTCTCTTAATACGAAATATTAATGGGTACATTTTTTTTATGCAGCCTCTGACGATTCTACATGTGAAGATGGAAATCCCAAAAAGAAAAAGTCCAGAACCTCCTTTTCTACAGAACAAGTATGTGAACTGGAACGACGATATCGCGCGCAGAAATATCTTGCAGCCAATGAGAGATCGGGCCTTGCCCAGCAGCTCCATCTGTCCGACCAACAGGTAATTACAGTCTGAAAAACCTTTTATGCCCAAGAAAAGGTTTTTAAGTCGAACATCTTAGCGTTTCTGCTGATGAAAAAGGATTTGCAGAAAAATGTGTAAAATATGAGGTATTCAGACGTAATAAAATGCAAGATTTTTTTTTTATTCATAACATCACAAATATGTTTAAACCTGGAACTTTACAAAATGACTTATGGTCATCTTTTGTCTTTACGCGTTGGGAACACAAAACTGATTGCACGAACACGCCTTGATCTGGTCATACCAATCGCAAGATAAAATCGTCCAGAAACTACTTTTCCAGAATACAGATATCCTTGTGCAGATAAACAGAGCACCAAAGTCACGCAATAGTTTAGACATGCTGGGACGAAACCAGAAGATCTCATTGCGTTTTTGTGAAAACTCCAACCTTTTCCATCTAATGAGCTACTAAAATCGCCCCATGTGTCAAATGGTTACCTGGGTCAACTTCTTTTCTGATAATCTTGTTTATAGAAAAATTAAGGGAAAAAATGCAAATTGTGCTTGTGAAGAAAGCCTTTTACTTGTGTCTTATTCTTACCATGGATAGGTTACAAAACTGGTAAATTAAAATATTAAAAACTAACCAAAACAACAACAACAACAACAACAACAACAACCTAGTGTAATGATTTATTCTCATTCTTATCGTTCGCTTAATCAGACAGTCAGTCTCTGGTTTTAAGATAATATTTCATGTTGTTACATTGCGCCTTAGTAGCTACGTATAAGCATATTTCTCACGTTCTGTGCTTGGATCGTTACAGGTAAAGACATGGTTCCAAAACAGGCGGATGAAAGAAAAGCGGCAAACGAAGGACGTCGACAGTGTCTATGGACCTAATGGCTCACCACCAGGCGTCGTCGCCTACCCACATTCGTCTCTGCTCGGAAGCTACGTCACTCCCATTCCAGCACCGACTGGCCTAACCATGGGACATCCGATGTACCCAGCAAACGGTGTTAACGGCATAACTTCGCCGACTCTACAGTTAGGCTTGCTGTCCGTGCCACATGCACTCCCCGCAGCCCTACCTGTCACATCGGCGTCGGTTCCGCATCATCATCCATACCCGAGTGCTGCAAGTCAGGGGTACTACAGCTTTCCGTCCGTGCCGTTTTTCACTCCACAACAGCCTCTGGTTTGAAGCCAATATTTATAAATGAAGAAACAATCAAGTTGCAGAACTACCCTACATTTCATAATGTTACGGAAGATAATGTAAATACACGACAGAGACTGACTGACAGCTTTCCTCATACTTTTAGCATCCCCAGAGCAGGCAATTAAACATTTAAATTATTTTTTTGGTGTTTTTATACATTTAAATATTCTTGAAGAACTGGAGTTTCAGTTATATCAAAATATGGACCATAAAAGCTGCCTAAATGTGGACGCAAAGATAACAAGAGGTGTGCGAAATAAGAAAGGGTCATAAGTTTTATTTTTATAGTTAATACGAAAATTAATGATCACTTTTAAATGAGGTGCTAAGTAACAACCATTTTGAGTGCCATTTTGCCTGCTCAACAGACCAAGCTCGATACTTCCTTCTCTGAAGAGGACGAAAAACCTTGACCTGCTTACCAGGCAAAGTGCAGCCGCGTTCTTACCATAGATATGTTTTATTTTCTCTCCGGCTAGGCTTGCCTGCAAGCTCAATGCCTCATTAAGTTCAACAAAACGGGTACAACGTATTTTGTTATGTACATATAGATATATGATTCAGCTTTGTACATATATTTACCAAAAGGAACGTATATACGGCAAATGAGCCAAAAGGGTGTCCTCACGCATTGTGGATATATGTGCAAGTATATGTGGGGATTGTACATAGTGCAAAAAAGTGTCGTATAATTGTAATATATATTTCTAATATAATTTCTGATATAAATGTATATTGTTGACAATTTAATCATCTGTACTTTTACCGTTTATCGTCGTGTACTATTATAAAAGCAATGGTGCAAATAAACATAACATAAATTTACCTTAGTTTTAGATTTGTCTGTCTGTCCTTCGGTCCGCCTGTCTGTCCATGATCCATCCGTCCATCCATATACTCTTGAAAGGAAACAAATCTGTAGATATAAAAGGTTGAAAAAGAAGCATCAAGCATGGCTTACGTCTTGTGATTTGACATTCATGTTTTTTCCTTGTTGGAATGAAATAGCATACTTAGTATAGGCCATTGGAATACAAGAATATTGAGCTTATTATATTGATCGATCATAATTTGTGATATATGATATCAGCAAATAACACATCACACTTGGATAACAAACAATTCAAAATAAACGCATACTCACCAATCTAAGGTGTTATAAAATCCAAGTGTTGAGACAAAATGTAAGCCAGTTCTAGGTAGAAATATCGATTCGAGGTTTCAATCATGGAATAAAAAGCACATTTATAAAAAGTAAAGTACATTTTATGACATCTGGTATATCATTATATAATCTAGATAATATTGACGATAAGAAAATATTGATCCGTCTAAAAGCTATTGATCTATCTAAAAGCTACATGCATAGCAACGACGCTGGCCTCAATTTAAGTCGTCGGAACAATATTCATTACAGAGAAACTAAAAACGTTGAAAACAAGATTTATGAAATTGGAGGGCCGTGAGAGAATCACAGAAAGCATTAATCACCAAAAGTTTTATTTCTTTTTGCAATTAAATAATTAAATGCAAATGGAAAACCTCAGCTTGTACCAAAACTGCACACGTGCTCGAAATAACCCTTTACATACATTTTGTGTCCTTTGCGGTCGATCAACCGGTCAAAATGTTATTTATTGTCAGCGTGCATCACTATACGTTCTCGGCTAACAACGTTTGGTACACAGGCTTGTCAAAATTACACGCACACACACACACACACACACACACACACACATATATATATATATATATATATATATATATATATATATATATATATATATATATATATATGTATATATATATATATGTGTGTGTGTGTGTGTGTGTGTGTGTGTGTGTGTGTGTGTGTGTGTGTGTGTGTGTGTGTGTGAGTTAAAGATTTCTTAGAAACAAATTTAAACGCAACAATACAGACAATACTACTATTTTACTGCGATGCATATTTGGCAACTTTACACAGCCTAATCGGCCTTGGCTTTCTTACAAAGCTACGTAGTTGTCTTAAAAGGGCAAATTTCCCACAACATTAATAACCGAAAGCCGTGAGCCAAGTTGTATACTCTCCAGGTCAATTCTAGTTACCATCTACGCTCTGAGTGTGGATACAGAAACCTGAATTTTGTTTTATAATTTACCTTAAATTGTTACCAAATTATGTTGAGCACATTTGTAAGAAATGTCGGCATATCAAGCTGCAACGTGTTAACGGATCTTCAACGGGTAATATTGCAAAATAATGCTGAAGTCACATAATGTTACATTAAAATACGTTAAAATGAGGTTTGCATCTTAAGCTCATTGTATCAAAAGCGAGCAAAAAGATCTTGGTCATAAAAAGAAAGTTCAAATTCTTATAAAATCGAAAAAATCACTTTGCTATGCCCTGTTCGATCTTCAATTATAGCCTCGCTCTCTTCAACAACTGTACGGGGGGGGGGGGGGGGCTGCCTGATCTGAAAGAAGGGTTACCCCGGTACTGACCGTAGTTGCCGAATCTATGCTGCCGTTTTAACTACACCACGCCATAGTCAATATACATACATTAATAGTCCGGCAGATAAATATAAGATTTACATGTAGGCTGAACCTGCATTTGTTGACTATAGGTTTTTTTTTTGTTTTTTGTTTTTTGTTTTTTTGTTTTTTTTGTTTTTTGTTTTGTTTTTTTACTGATATTGAGATACCGTGGTACATACTTCTGAAAAATGCCGGTCGACATTTAACCCCCTTCCCCCCGCTACATTCATGAAAAAAAAAAAAAAAAACCTTGACCATAACATGGGCCTAAGGTTCCGACACTGGGCAAGCTGATTGTCAACTCTAATAAACCCTGTATTATGTATGTGCCGTCAAGCAGATTGATCTCAAATTGTCAAAAAATCTTTAAACGTGTTACAAAATTAGTCTAGATAGCCATTTACAACTTCAAAATACACACTGGAGTTAAAGCATAAAACAGGAAGATCATGATGATTCTGTGCTCTGTTGACTGAAATCTGCTTTTACAAGTGCAGACTTAACAAATCTACACATGAAATGTAGGCAATACTTGAGTATATAGTTGATATGTTTATTTATAACCAAGATACAGGCCAATATGTCAGTGGGAGCTTTGAAGGCCATTCAAAATCACAATTAAGAACATGAAAAGAAAATCCACAGGAACATTCCTAGTAATGATCAAGAATAACCATGGGCGCAGGATCCACCATTACAAAGATGTAAGCCAACGTGTCTATATGGCCTTCAGGTCACTAAAGGTCAAAATCAACAAAATCATATGTTCATTTCTAGTAGTATTTAGTAGCAGCCATGAGCCTAAGATCCACTCAAAGTGGCAATGTATTCAAAATGGAAGCAATTAGCCAACTGCATTGTGCTTCGTGAGTGAAAAAAATTTGGGGGATGCCTTTTTTTGGAAGTCTTCTTCTTCTTCTTCTTCTTCTTCTTCTTCTTCTTCTTCTTCTTCTTCTTCTTCTTCTTCTTCTTCTTCTTCTTCTTCTTCTTCTTCCTCTTCTTCTTCTTCTTTTTGTTTTGGCAAAAACCCTTAAAATTATGAACTACACTTAGATTATTGTCTTATTACCTCTCTCGCAAACTTGGTACAGAATCAACTGGGAAACATCAATGTGCAAAATCAAATAGAAAAAATACATCATCATCAATATCATCATCATCATCATCATCATCATTTTCAGATAGAAGGTACAGACCCACCTAGGAACCAACTGTCTTAAAATCAAAGCACTTTCTAAAAAAACACTTTGACAATGTTACAACACATGCAATGTATTGCTACATGCCTCTACAATTGTAATGCTACCGACACATTGTCCCAAAGTCAGATGTCCCACAACTGCATAAAAAAAAATAAAAATAAATGAAAATAAAAAATAAATAGATAAAAAAAATAAAAAAAATAACATATCCTCATTTTTCACCAATTTGCGTCATCTTTAGTAAGATTATATCGTGATACCCTTTCAAACAATTCTAGAATGCCGTCCTGGAGATAAAGACAAAAATATCCCCAGCACACAAAATTCATACAAAATATGAAAACACGCAGCGCCACATAATGTTCAAACTGTGAACTACATAACCTGAGGTGATTTTGTATGCAATATCAAAGCAATTGACTTAGTTGTTTTTGATAACAAATTTCATTTTTTTTAAATTAAATAAGTAAAAATATATTCATCAAAAATAAGAAAATGTTGCATCAAAATCTCCTTCTTAAACGTGGTACAGAACCACTCACAGAACATCCATTTTCACAATCGAAACATTCCCTGCAACGATTTTTTTAGAAGTGAAAAATGTGAAACGTGTAACAGACGGACGCAAACGGATTTTATCGAAACTTAAACTGAAAAAAAAGTTATCTTTTATACCTTTAAGTAAAATGGAAAACACAATAAAGACTGCAAAACAAAGGGTGTTATATAAGATCAACTTAAAATATTTAACAAAGTCCTTTTAGAATTGTCACAGAATATTTTCGTAGAGACTAAGTTGTGCTCACAATAAATACTTCCATCAGAAATACATATTTATAACTGAAAATACTATTTTTCTTTTGCGTAAAATTCCTAAAAAATATGATAAGTTAAATTGCAGGAAAAGAATCAGATTCAGCACCAGTCTCTCTCATTTCTACAGATACTATGCCACATGCCTACTTTTAAGAGAAAATTCAAACCATAATTATCTCATTAAAATTAGCATTCAGAGAACGCATTGCCATCCGCGCCCACAATCTGTTTTCCTCAATTCTGCATTTTTAGACTTTGCAATAGAATACTTTACATACAATTTCCATATTGTCGTCTATGAAATGAATGAGCAATTTTGCATGTGTTCTTCGCGGGCAAGTTCTGGTGACAGGCACCACTGTACTGTGCGTCACTAAGACGACCATCAAATATATACTTTAAAAATTTCATAACCAGTTTAAAATAGTAAGAGGATGCAGGGTTTCTATAGGAATAAGGTCCACTATAATGTGCATCTCTGAAAAATGGTGAAGCTGTGTGGATCCTTGTTCAGATATTATGATAACGTCCTCCCCTTGTGCACCACTCAGATGACTTTGGAGATGAACACTTTAAAGTTTCATAAAAAGGTTTATAAAGACAAAAGGGAAACTGGTTTCAAATAGGAACCTGTTCAATCATAAGATGCATTTATGCCAAAATTGTAGTAAAGCTGTAGTCAATATTTTTTGAGATATCGCGGTAACGCTGTCAGGGTTGATAATAATAACAATAATAATAATAAACTTTATTTCAAGTCGAGTGAGTACAAAATTAAGAACATTAGCACTGAAGCACTATTTGTCGACCGACATTGGTACATGAAATAATGGAAATGAAAACTATACAATGATGTAGAATGAAATCAGTATATATCCTGTCAGTGATTATACATGGGTTGTAATTAAGTCGCCGGAGTTATGTATTTACACATATTGCACATAGCGCTGAAGCAGGACGGGCCAAGCCATGTCTTGATTAAAGTGTGTGTGTCAACACGCACTTTTCTGTTTTTCCTCGAATTCTTTCTTTCTTTCTTTGTTTCTTTCTTTCTTTCTTTCTTTCTTTCTTTCTTTCTTCTTTCTTCTTTACCAGAAAATTTGTCCGACACTTTTCTCGGACACTATTTTACATAGAAACTCCAAACTTGGCATGATTGTACCTCCATACAAGGAGTTGACCGTTTTACACAGAGGAATGAAGATGTTTAAAATTATGCAAATTAGGGGCATTTAAAATTTTAAAAGCTCCATATCTTCCAAACTATTGCAGATAGACACAAAGTTCTAACTTACACATATAGGTTTGAGACAACTGGCAAATCCAATAGCACACAAACAAAACTTGGGGAATTTTAATGTACGCTAAATTCACCAAATTTCTCCCCAATCCACATGCAGGCTTTCAACTGCCTCCTGTATGACCTATTGCTTGACCTCTATGGTGCCAGGCAACCATTTTACATTCATAATTAATTAGCTTGAACCTGTCTCACAGTTTTCTGTCCATGCATGTTGAGTGTACGGTTTGGAAGGTTTGGGTCTTGTAGCAAATTGCGGTGAGTGTGTGTGGGGGGGGGGACGCCCAACAACTGTGTAATGAGGCTCTCAATAAAATACAGAGGATCTCTTTCTGTTCATGCAAGAAACATATCTGCTGCATGTTCACACTAATGCTGGACAGAGCTGTAAGTACACCATGACTGAGACTGACCAGTCAGAGTGTCCTGGTAGCTGGTCTGTTTTACCCTGAGGCTAGGTGTGTGCTGGGCTTATCAGTTCCATCAGCCCCAAGGGATCAGACGGACTGGACTTCTAGGCAGAACAAGCCTGGCAGAGTGTACCCTCTGTTAAAAACAGACTACATACACAGCTTACAGTCCCAAATGACTGTTTTCACATTTTGGTGAATTTTGAAAAAGTGTGTGGATTTGTGTCATCTCACTGGATACTTTCATGTCTTTGTTTTCTTGTAACCAGTGAGATGAAGCTTGTTCTTCATACCCATTCACTGAGTCAGTATAGTGCATGTCTCAGTTCACAGGTACATGCACATGTAGTTAAAGTGTGTGTCAACACACACTTTTCTGTTTTTCCTTTCTTTCTTTCTTTCTTTCTTTCTTTCTTTCTTTCTTTCTTTTTCTTCTTTATCAGCAAATTTGTCCGACACTTTTCTGGAACAATATTATACATATAAACTCCAAACTTGGCATGATTGTACCTCCATACAAGGAGTTTGACCGTTTATACAAAGGAATGAAGATGTTTAAAATTATGCAAATTAGGGGCATTTGAAATTTGAAATCTTGAATATCTTCAAAAGTATAATAGATAGAGATGTCATTCCAACTTCTACAAGGGGGTTATTGATCATTGCACACCTAATGAATCTAAAACAAAAGTTGTAGCAATTTAAATGATGCTAAATAGCACCATTAGAAATTTTAAATCTTGAACAATTGCAAAGCTATAATAGATAGAGATGCCATTCCAACTTCTACTCCTGTGTTATGGAATAGTTTTACATTGCCATACCAATATGCTTTGAAGACACACACACTGATTTGCTATGCAGCAAATCATTTTTCCTAGTTGAACCTTTGAATTTCGTGAAATCAGTGACACGTTTCAGATCAGTCGGTAAGAGATTCCACAGCTTAGCCCCTTGGTACTTTAAAGAGTTGTATCCATACTTCATGGTGTTAAAAGGAGGTAGATTCACTTTATGATCATCTCTGAGGTTATATTTACTTTCCTTTTGTACAAACATATCATTTAGAAATTCTGGACATTCTTGCGACACAACTTTGTATACCTCAATAGACAATTTACGTAGCCTCCCCAAATATAAAGATGGCTTTTTAGAACGTTGTAATAAGTCAGCGTAGGATGATGTGGCATCATTGTAAACAAAGCGAAGTGCCCTTTCCTGTAATTTTTTCCATTTTGGCAGTGTACGTGTTGCCACATAAGTGCCATGCGAGGGGGCAATAATTAAAGTGTGCTAGAATAAAAGCATTAGATATTTGTAATTTTCCTTTTCATTCAGCACATTTGAAAACCTCCTCAAAACACTTATTTGCTTAGCTGCTTGTGAGCAAATGTAAGAGACATGGTCGTGAAAGTTTTTTAAATTATCGTCAATATACACACCAAGCAATTTGACACATCTATCTGGATGTAAGATAACATCATCTATTTCAAAACTGAAATCAGTTGTACCTGTATTTTTCTGTGTGCTTAGCAACATGGCCTGAAACTTATCAGGATTCACTATCATTCCGTTTGCCTGAAACCAACCTATAGCAATATTTGCAGCATGTTCTAAAGTGCTTATTATGTTCCGAATGTTACCACCGTGAAACCTAGTGTATTGTTGTCGGCGTAGTTATAGATGTCACAAATTCCTTCCATGTGGTAGAAAAAGTCATTCATGAATATATTGAACATTAAAGGATCGAGAATGCTTCCCTGAGGGACACCTTTCAGGATTTTAGTCCACTCACTAGTTGTACCACCGTACTTAACCCTTTGCTTACGTCCGTTCAGGTAGCTGGACAGTAATCTACACGCCATTTCAGACATACCATAACCTTTGAGTTTTTTAATAAGTAGATCGTGGGGTAAATAATCGAATGCTTTAGACAGGTCCATCAAAATTACCCCAACAGCCTCATTATTGTCAAGAGCCTTCTTCCAATCTTCTATTATTTTGATAAGCAAAGAGTGACAACTATAATTTTTCCTAAAAGCACATATCAGATCAGATAAGCTTTCATTGAAAAAGCCAAACATTTGTTCATTCATCAGACCTTCGAAAATTTTAGAAATACTTCACAAGACACTAACTGGACGATAATTGGACTCATTCAGGGAGTCCGATTTTTTGAAGATGGGGTGAACATCAGCCTTTTTCATACATGATGGAAACTTTCCAGATTGAATGGACTCATTAACAATTGATGTAATAGAAGGACAGAGTGCCTCTGCTCCAGCTTTAAGTAGCTTGGGTGGAATATTATCTGGTCCAGTTGCCTTTTTTTTAATTTATTTTCTTCATATGAGTGAGAACATCTTTTTCGGTAGCCGGCCTTAAGTTGAAACCATCCTTATTTTTATCTTTCATTTTTTCATCTATGCACTTAATACTGATATGGTCATCCAGTTCATGACAGTTGTCTGGGATGTCATGTTTATTACGTTTACTTAAGTACTCGTTAAAATTTTTGCATACATCTTGTGCATCGTGATACAGTTTCCCATCTTCCATAAGTATAATCACATTATTGTTTCCTTGTGATTGTCAGATAAAAAAGGTCTAACAGTCCTCCAGAAAGAGTTTTGATTGCTACTGGGACCGCATCGGTCACGAAAATACTGTTTAATGGATGATTTGCGCAAAGCAGTGACTTTATTTCTTTGGATACGATAGGCTTCCCGGTTTCCTTTGTACTTCTTAGCGCGTTTACGTAAGGTCCTCTTAATGTTAATGGCCTTTCTTAGTTCACCATTCATGAATGGCGCCTGTTTGTGCCGCACGCGCTTTCTTTTAGTTGGCGCGTGACATTCTGTAATATCTCTTAATAGTGTATCGCAGAACCAAATCATATCATCAACATCGTCAAAAATACCTGAAACATGAAAAGGAGCTGCTTCAAGCTCCATAACATATTTTTGCTCATCGAAAAACTTAAAACTACTATAACTTATATCTCTTTTAATAGCTTTTGGTAACTGAATCTTAGTGCGTGCGCAAATCATATGATGGAAATCAATAATGTCGGTATCTATACATGTAGTTGATGCGACCCCATTAGGGGAATTTGTCAGAATTAAGTCAATCAGAGTCGAATATGCTGCTTTAAAGCAAGTGGGACTCTTGATTACATTCGATAAATCGTAAACATCTAGTATATTTTGCATGTCAGACTCGTCTGTGCTTTCACTCAAGAAGTTCACGTTTAAATCCCCAAGAATATAAAATGTGCGACTTTCTTTTTCCCAAGGATCAGATACACAAATTATTGCATCTTTCAGAACGTTAAATTTGATGCCACTTAGACAGCCTTCAAATAAATACATCAAAAGTTTCACAAAAAGTTTTTAATTCATCAGAACCAGTTGGTTTTATACAGGAACTTAGTCCATTACAAGATACATCTCTGCCAGAAATTTGGTAAAGGTTCAGTCAATCTTTTTTGAGATACCACGGTAACGGTGTCAGGGTTGACGCCACACAGACGGCCTTCAAATAGATACATTTAAGGTTTCATAAAAAAGTTAACAGGTAATGAGAGGAAGCTGGTTTTCGATGAGAACTTGTTCCATCATAAGGTCCTTCTGTAACAAAAATTTGGTACATCTACGGTGAATAGTTTTTGAGATATCGTGGTAACTTTGACAGGACAGACGAACGGGTGGATGGACGGACGACCCGGGGGACGACAATACCGTCTGGCACTTTTTGTGAGGAGCGTTAAAAGTAGCTTGACAGTTTTGTAAACCTGTAAGCTGTACGTTTACAATATTGATTGCTTCATCGGCTACTGCAACTGCTTACTTGTAAGAAAAATAAAACTTATCTGTCAACCACTACCTTTTTAGCTGCAAACAAATCGAACATGATTTGCCATATTATATATATATATATATATATATATATATATATATATATATATATATATATATATATATATATATATATATATATATATATATATAGACAGTAATGTCAGGTGACCCCAAACTTCCGCCGGACTATAATATATATATATATATATATATATATATATATATATCACTAGCGTATCGGGGAGGGGGTGCTTCCTGGGTGCCCCCCCCTCCCCCCCGCTTCACCAAGGGTTTCCTTCACAGGCTGACTAAACCTAGTGGTACCAGAAAACAATGCGATTCAATTTTCATTTGAATGTCTTAACGTGAAACTTTCGCGCGCGTAGCCAATGCCCCTTTCCTGATACCACGTACAGTTGTGCTCGCAGACTCCGCCTCCACGGGACGAGATTGGCCAAAGTAAGAATTGATGAGGTCTATCCGTTAGCGTTGCCTTCTGCTGGAAACTATCTCTTATCACATCGAATCACGTGTGATTAAGGTGCTGCTTCATCAAGTTGCAATACATTTGGTTCCATTTGATCAGTATTTTATTTGTAAGACAGATGCTCATTAAATTCTTAATGTTGCATTTTTTCGTACAAGTTGACTGTTCTTAACAGTACAAAATATACACGTCATATATTAAGAAACAGGATTATTAAAAATTCCTTGTATATTTGTTCAAAATAAATAGTTGGCGCTTCACATCACTGTCTAGACAGTGTTTCGGCTGTGACAGAATTCTCATCAAATACCATTTTCCGAAGTGTTCTTGGATATACATATTCTATGATGGATTTATGATGTGTTGAGGAATTTACAAGTCAGTTTCTGGATTGAAGAGCCGGTGGGTTGAATCATTTTTTACGACCATTTGTATCTGACCTTCCTTGTTTGAAAATCCCGCCATTGTACACTGCAAACAATGCCGAATGGAACTGAGCGTGACCAAGGTGAACCCAATGCAAACAGCAGGGGTAATATTCCTAATGCTAGCTCAGGTATGGTTACTCCAAAGCCCGATGATACTGCCTCTGGTATTAAACGTCCTTGGGAGTGTGTTGATGAATCACCAACTGGTCTTTCCCCTCCGAACTCTAAGCCACATTGTGAGGTAGAATCTGATACAACGGGAGCTGGTAAACGTGGCTGTATGGATGATGAAGTGACTTTTTTGCAAAGTTAACAAGTCCCGGAATTGAAGTATGGCTTACAAAACTTATTGGTGAAGCTGTAAAAGCTGATATTAGTGTTCAAAATATAAAAATGAGGCTCTTGAGAGTCGAGTTACCTAGCTAGAGACTAAGTTGTCTGATAACAAAGCCAGGCTGAAATCAGCAGATGAGATACAAGAAACAGTATACGCTAACAAGAAAAAAATATCTGAATTAGAGAATGATCTTGACGAACTGCAGCAATATGGTCGTCGAAATGCAGTGCGTATATGGTCCAAAGACGCGGAAACTGAAGGAGAAAGCACGGATGAGATTGTCCTCGGTCACATCAAAAGTCTTGGTGTCAAAATTGACCGTTTTGAGATTGGTCGTACCCACAGAGTGGGTAAAAAGAGAGAAGGCAAACCCCGTGCGATTATTGTAAAGTTTATATCTTACCGTGCCAGGGAGAGGGTGTACCTTAATAGAAAGAAAAACCAAAACATTTTTCTTTCGGAGGATCTAACAAGAAAGAGAGCCCATATTATGTATATTGCCCGTGGACTCAAACGCGACAGACGTATTCATTCTTGTTGGAGTAAAGATGGTCGTCTACATACGCGAAAACAATCCGTGGAGCCAGGACAGACAGCATAGCTCTCCAGGTCCAATCGTGCAAATACATAATAAGGAGGACCTTGATCACTTCTTTGACCCCTGAATCGTGTGAATAATGAAATGACTTGTCAGTCAACATTCAACAAACAGTATCACTTTCCTGCCATGATCTCGCTTCATTATTCTCAATTGCAATTTTGTTGCGCGGCTGGTCTTAATTATGCTACACGTCATTTTGGGGGGTTAAGTTTTGTTGCATTTCAATCTACCGCGTACAAGTGCAGAGTGTACATATTTCAAATGTTGATGTCCTTTTTTCCTGGTGCATTACTGATTTGTGTGTTATCGGTATATGAACTCTTGTTATTCTTTATGGAATCTGGTATTGTTGTAAAAATGAAGATCATAATATCCAGTTAAATCTAATTATTGTATAAAATGAACTCCTCCTTTCATAAGTCTCTACTTTTTTTGAACAATTTTGTATTTCATCTTTTTGTATTCATGTTCATGTTCCCGGAAAGTACTCAATTATTCTTACTACAGAAAGCAAAAATCAAATACGTGTCCAACAGTAAAATAAACCAAGTTGTTTATGCAGGAATTTGTTCCTCAGAGATAATCGATGGGTTGTAATTATGTTCAGCACCGGGCAGCTATTGGTATTTTCAACTTGCGAAGAGACATATTTAAGATAGAAGTTTGTTTGTCCTTAAGTGATGATTTGAAGGTGCCCCTGTGCTTTATCTTTTTAATTTCTTTATTGTTCATGTTAAATGTTTTCCAATGCTTACGTCATATTTGCATATCTGTAACTAAGCACCTCCTGACTGCATCCGATGTCCATCCAAATCCTAGACCATCTGATACAAAACAACTTAAATTAGGCCATGCCAACATTAGAAGTATTAAAAGTGATGGAAAGTTAGACGATCTTCAATTATTAATGCAAAATGAGGATACAGTGGTACCTCTCTTGAGAGACCCCTCTAATGAGAGACCGCATATCTTTTTAACACCGCTCTCTCAGAACACTGCGCTATCTTTTCCATGTTGTTGTACCTCTAATGAAAGACCACCTGTTTTGAGAGACCGCATTTTGGCCCGCCGTAGGGGCGGTCTCTCAAAAGAGGTACCACTGTATTGATATCTTGGGGATATCCGAAATATGGCTTGATAGTAGTTTTCCTAACGATCTTCTCTCACTAGACGGCTACCAACCCCTTCTTCGGAAAGACAGGGCATCGGGTGCAGGTGGAGGTGTCATGCTGTATGTGCGGGATTCACTTCCTTTTACTCATTGCAAGGAGTATGAACATGACAATGTTGAAAGTTTATGGATAAAAGTTCAAACGCGACGAGGCAGTATCCTTATCGGCACCTATTACCTTCCGCCAGGCCAAACAGCAGAGTGCCGTGATAACTTTTTAGACACTCTTTCGATTTCAATTTCTCTTGCACTAGAAAGCAACCCTTTTGCCCTTATTATACTTGGTGACTTTAACGATAGATGTAGAGACTGGGAGTCAGATCATACTGACAGCGAGCTGGGTACAAAACTCTTTAATATCATCCCCCAAAATTATCTTTTCCAACTTATCACTGAACCCACGAGATGCACTGAATACACTGAAAGTCTATTAGATTTACTGATTACTGACTCTCCCGGTCTTATCATCAAGAGCGGAACGTTACCCCCAGTCTCTTCATCCGACCATTCTGTTATATACTGTACCCTTACTTTAACTATAATCCGCAATCGTCCATTTAAACGCACCATATGGGATTTCAAAAATGCAAATTTCGAAGGTCTAAATTCTTCACTGCTGTATGCTCCGTAGGATACTGGACTTTAGTGTTTTTGACAGCATTGATGATATTGCAACCTATTGGACTGATCTGCTCCTCAGCATTACCAAAGATTATATTCCAAGCAAAGAAATCCCTGTGAGACCAAAAGACAAACCCTGGATGGATTCGTTTATTAAAAGAATGAGGAGAAAACGGGATCGTGCATGGAGGAGCTACAAACGAACTTAAGACGATGTCCATTATCAAATCTATAAGAAATTTCGTAACATAACTGCAAACGATAATAAATCTGCTATCCAGTCTTATTTCACAAAACTGAGAGATGATCTAGATAACAAAAATGTAAACCCCCAAAATGGTGGAGCCTGACCAAATCCATACTGAGTTGCAAGATCCATCAAATAATACCGCCTTTAATTGAAAATGAAAATGTTATATCAAATAATATAGAGAAAGCCGAAATTTTTAATGAGTACTTCGCCAGTCAGAGCAAAATTGAAGCTGATGATACCTTTACTCTACCTACTTTCGAATATCGTACTAATGAGAGGCTCAAAACGTTTATATTCACTGAAGAAGAGGTTAAAAAAAGTTCTGCTATCCCTCAAAACAAGCTCTGCAACTGGTCCCGATAACATTGGTAATTTCCTTTTAAAAAATGTGGCAACTGGTATCAGCTACCCACTGCTTAAGCTATTCAATCTTTCAATGCAGACATTTTCATTTCCCGACTACTGGGAAAAGTCAAATTTATGTCCAGTTTTCAAAAAGTCCGACCGACAAAGCAAAACTAACTACCGTCCAATTTCCTTGCTATGCAATGTGTCCAAAGTATTGGAGCGTCTCGTGTTTAATAAATTTTATGAATATTTAGTTAGTAAAGGCCTATTAACCTCCAAAAACTCAGGATTCAAACAAAATGACTCAACAATAAATCAGCTAATAAGAATACTGCACAATATTTATAACGGTTTAGAAAACCACAACGAAGCTCGAATAGTTTTTCTAGATGTCTCCAAGGCCTTTGACCGTGTTTGGCACGAGCGACTATTGTTCAAACTACGTCAATTGGGTTTTGAAGCATCATTGGTACGTTGGGTACGTAGTTATCTCTCAAATCGTCGGCAACGAGTGGTCATCCAGGGCCACTGCTCACAAATCTCCCTCTGGAAGCCGGAGTTCCCCGAGGATCTATTCTTGGACCCCTTTTATTTCTTGTATTTGTAAATGACATTGTAGATAACATATCATGTGATATAAGATTGTTTGCCGACGATACTAGCATCATTGAAATTGTAAAAAATCCCACCATCTCAGTGAACCGCATGAACGGTGATTTGAGAAAAGTCGACCAGTGGGGTCATCTTTGGCACGTCTTATTTAATGCATTGAAATCTCTTTCTCTAATATTTTCGACAAAACGCGACATATATGAGCATCCTCCATTACTTCTGGGTGATCAAGTCATACCAGAAACAACCAGCCATACTCACCTGGGGATAACTCTATCTTCAAATTTAACGTGGAATGCACATATTGAGAGAATTATAGATAAAGCCAGTAAACGTCTTGCTGTCTTGAAGAGACTGAAATTCAAACTATCTAGAAATATCTTATGCAAACTATATCTCACTATGGTGCGTCCAATACTTGAATATGGGTGTGTACTTTTTGATAATTGCAGCAAAGGACTCTCGGACCTTCTTGAGTCCGTGCAATATGAAGCGGCCAGAATCTGCACGGGCGCTCGCCGCCACACCTCGCTTGACCGTCTACTCTCTGAATTAGGGTGGCAAACTCTAGCAGACCGGCGTAAATATTTCAAACTAGTTGCTTTCATCCAAATGTACCACGGATTGTGTCCCGAATATTTATCAAGTATAGTACCCTTAAAACCAGCCGATACCAGTGGTCGTAGTCTTAGAGCACCGCAGTATTTGAGACAGGTCAAATTTCGTACAAAACGGTTTGGTGATTCATTCTTGCCTTCAGTAATTAAATCGTGGAACGACCTACCGGACGACATACGTAGCTCTATTTCTCTATCAAAATTCAAATTGACCCTCAAACAAACTTTGTTGGCCACTGATAATGTCCCCCCCCCCCCATACTACGCTCATGGTGACCATTTTGCCGATGTTTGCCAAACCCAGCTACGTCTACGTCACTCAGGTCTACACGCACATCTCTTGAAAAACCTGTTGAAGAAAATTAGAGATATTGTCGCCCCAGGGGTTCACTCCAGCTTAATGGTCCATGTAGCTAGTGAACGCTTGGTGGAAATTCTGTTATATGGCAACACAGACTTCACACTTGAAGTTAACCAACAATTTTTTCAAGTGTACAAAAATTCATAATTAATACTCGGAGGTTTCACTTTTAAGGTCTGGTGTATCATATGTTGCTGAAACTAATTTGAATCGTTATTAGATGGGCTATTTGTACATTTTATGTGAGGTATAAACTTGACGATGTATGCTTTCTTGTGATATATAGGACTGTAATGCTTTCCGTTTAAGATGTATCTTTCATTGTACTTGTCCTGTGCGTCTTGTACATAGACCATGTGTTGCGTTGTATGTCTGGAGAGCCTCCAGATTAGTAATTTTGTACTATCTAGGCAATCCAGGTAAAATAAATATGTTTATAATAATAGCCATGAATTTTACTTGGTTCTTGGTTGCAAAAATTGATTAATGGGAGAAATTTTAGGCCTCAGAATGCACCATTTGTGTGTGTGTGTGTGGGGGGGGGGCCTCTACAATTGTCTCTGGAGTCCACTTGTCCGTGCACAAATGTTCCTATCTTCCTATCTTTTATTCTTTTGCATGCTATTTCTTCCAAATTTTACTTGTTCTGCACAAATTCTTACTTGTCCGGACAACTGGACATGCAAAATTGTAGAGCCCTGATATATTTATATTGACGATGGAGTATGTACCACCGTCCTTGATTTTGCAAAGAGAGGAAGCCGATCGGATGAAAATGTTCCCAGTTATCAGGCTCTCTTGAAGCGCTCTGGGTGCTAGCACGTTGCGTAGAACTGTGGGCTCTGTCTTCAGATATTGCCAGGCACAGCGAGCACAAAACAGCAAAAAAACAAAAAAACAAAAAAAAAAAAAAAAAAACCCCCAAAAAACAAAAAAAAAAACAAAAAAAGCCCCCCAAAAAACCCCAAAAAACAAAACAAAAAACAAAAAACAAAAAACAAAAACAAAAAAAAAAAAAAAAAAAAAAAAACACGCAAAAAACAAAACAAAACAAAAAAAATAAATAAAACAAAACAAAACAAAAATACCCTCTAGTCTTGATCCACACTGTACACTTCAACATTTTGTCAAATAGAATGGGCAGGGTACAAGTATACCCCGCTGACACCTTTGTTCTAGTAAATTGCCTACAAATGTACCCCATTGTTAAAATCCCCTAAAGATGATATATCTGCACTTCTGGTTAGTTGAACAAGCGACTGCAATTAATCGGTTTAAGAGCAAATACGGGTTATATTGTCAAATTATCCCCTTTTGTTTTGTACAGACAAACTTCAAGGAATAACTAACGAGATAAGCAGGGTAACAATAATACAGTTTCAAGATAGGCCAACTGACACTGTAGTTTCAATCATCAATGCTGGTGAATGCTCTTTGAAGTCTAAGAAAGACAGCAAATCATGCAGTAGAGGAAAACAATGAACGACTTAATTGCCTTTTACTCAGTGGCGCCATGAGGGAAGTTACTCCAAGCCAGCATGTCATGTTCTTCTCTGCCCATGGTTTAAACATATTTCATTCACAAAAGAAAACAATTGGGAAGAAGGGCAGAGCTCAAAATGAATCCCTCTTGCAAGAGAAGACACAAGTACAGGACAGACGTAACGCACACCAACTGCGCCGCCACACGTCGAGTGCAAAAAAGCACTCCAGGTGTGGCGACGCAGGGGCAAAGCAAGAAGATGGTATCCACCAGAACGGAACAAAGACAGACGGGCTTGTAGAAGCTACCAACATATGTATCATGTCAGTGATTAAGCTTCGAAACGTTAACTTTTTTGTATAAACTCTTGCACAGATCGAAATACAAAAATATTATCTTCGAGACTGCGAGGACAATCACCGAACAAAATTGCATTTAAACAGAATGATGCATGAACTGAATTAACAGACGTATTAAGATTGTTGCGTATAATAACATATCGAAGGCAAGTAAGAAAGTAATGCCATACACTTTCGGCAGGAGCACCACACGAACATGCTGGTGACTCTTTAACACTTATTTGGAACAGACGTTCGCTCAATTGGCTGTGGCCCATGCGTAGTCTGGAATGTAAAACAGATAGATCTCTTGCGTACGTAGAAGTTCGGGATATTTCAATGAGCATTTTGATGGATTACATCTTCTCATTTGAACTGGCACAAAGTCGGTTAATTTCGCACTGCTGAAGCGGAGGTAGATTCCATGAGTTTATAGTTGAAGGGGAAAAAAAGATTTTTCAAACAATACCAAGCTGGTTGGAATTAAAGGTAAGTCAAAACGTCTACAGGTGTCAGATTGGCTCCTGGTATCGTAGCGGTAATTTTCATCGGGCGCTGGAACATTGGGGAGAGCGGTATACAAATAGATGGGAGTTAACTTCTCTGCGCATCGGTCTGTTTCTGCTGAACGCTGTTGAAACTTGGCTGCTATTGTTCCGTGTGTCTGACAGCGCTCCACGGTCGGAGAGACCCACACAGTAACGATAGCGTAACTTAGTCTGTCTTAGCAGGCAATGTTGACACAAACTATTTGTCGATATTAAAACAGTTCGGAGACCATTGAAACACCAGCTACTCTGGCATTGGACATGCAAGGTGCAAATTCACATGCAAACACAGCCCCTGAAAATAGCGTCAGTTAAATCTTTGCACCTTGTGATGATACATTAGGTCCCCATTACACAGCTTAATTTGTTACACCCAGGGGAGGGCTCTTGCACCTCCTGGGTATAGACCCCGGGCTTAAGTTTAGACAGGGACAAACGAGTCCCTGGTCACCAGGGCCGGTGAAGATAACCAGTTGTTGGCGTCATTTGTTTGAAATAGATGTTTATGTTGCACCCGTCAGCTTCGGATATGTTTTTTTTATTATTTCGTAGTAGATATAACATCTCAGATGTTTATACATACATATACATATATATATATATATATATATATATATATATATATATATATATATATATATATATATATATATATATATATATATATATTAATTTCCAAAAATATTTATTTTACCTGGATTGCCAAGTAGTACATTAATACTAAATGAATGGCTCTCCAAACACAGAGAGACACACAATCATATGTACAAAACCCACAGGACAAAACAATATCTGAGGACAAATAAATCGGTCAGTATACTAACATGATAGTCATCTCGTACCAACTCATGATATTAACCGTCTTGTATATGTTATAAAGGTTTTGGCAGAATAAAATTATCAAAGTTGTGTATTTATAATATTAGGAAATCTTTGGCCATGTGAATAGCGACCTGGGAGACGATCAACGTACAGAAGAGTACTTTTTAGTTTTTATTTGAATTGAGCAAGTGAAATAGATTGACTTATACTGGAAGGTCGTTCCAAAGTTTAATAGTAGAGGAAATGAAAGGATCACCAAAACGATAGGATGTAAACTTTATTTGTCTGAAACTCCGGCGGGTGCGAAGATGGAACGTTGGCTGAACCGTTGACGGCATCAAATGGGACCAGGTCCGAAAGATAAGCGGGGATCAGCCTGTTGACCATTTTGTAAAAATAAAATCAGTTTATAGTATTGGCGTCTTCTAGCCAAAGTGGGCCAACCAAATTCATCAAGAAGTAATTGACAAGGATTATGTTTAAGTGCACCCAAACAAATGCGTGCCGTTTCATACTGAACAGATTCAAGTGAATTTGTCAGGTCCAACGTGCAATGATCAAATATGACGCATCCGTATTCCAGGATAGGGCGTATCATGGCTTTGTATAGTCTAGCTAAGGTGTTACGCGATATTTTATACTTAAGTCTAAAAAATAAATTTAGGCGTTTCCTTGCTTTGTCAATGATTCTAGTAATGTAAGCATTCCGTTTCAAATTATGAAAGAGCGTTATTTCCAGATGGATAGAATATAAACCTTCCAGGATCAAAGCTTCGCCAAGAAATCAAGGTGGATGATCAGGTTTGTTGTGTTTAGCTGAAAACGGAAAAACCGTTTCCATGCGCGATCCCCATGTCTGAGTAGCTTTCTTATTTTGCATGTGACCCATGGCTTATCTTTCGGTCTGAAGAGAATTTCACGAGAAGGGATAAGTTGATTGCAGAGATCAGTGAAGACATTTGTCAAGTAAAACACCGTGTCATTAATGTCATCAAAAGTTTCAAAAACTGTGTCAAATGTGGCATTACGGGCAGCATTACTTAAGTTTTCAAAATCGGCTCTCTTGTAATCCCAGGTTTTACGTTTGAAGGGGCGCTCTATGCGATGAGAAGTAGTAAAGGTGCAATATTAAACCGAATGATCAGACTTACATGTAGGGATTTGAGGCAAAATTCCACAATTCAAGATATGACCGGGTCAATCATATATATATATATATATATATATATATATATATATATATATATATATATATATATATATATATATATATATGCCCCCGGTAAGAACACTTATGCGCTTTTTTGGGGGGGGGGGGGTTAAGTCCGTTCTTTCTTCTACTTTCGTTTTGTTATTTTTGTTTTTTTGGTTTGGTTTTGGTTTTTTTTTTTCTGCATTTTGGGGGGAACGTTTGCATAGACAGTGTTCAGACTTTGACATCGGTATTAAATGCACAGATCTATCTATTACTGTCAAAACTTAATTCACAGAATGCAGAACGGGAAGCAATTGAGTTTTTACTGCCTCAAAAAGTTAAAACCTTAATACCCATGCTATAGTCTTCAGAGAATAGATCCAATGGATGCCCAAATGACATGACAATAATGTATATTAGGGTCATTAGCGGTGAAATGGTCGTCGATAATCAGCTGTTGAAATTTTCGATTCCTCTGCCTGTAGAGGGCGCACTCTGTACTGTGAACATGAATAACAAAGCGTGCAGAATACCTTGGCAGTTTTTTTTTTATCAGTTCTCCTTTCCGTACATTTGTTAGGCATAATGTAGATGTCACGTGACGCTATTGTTGAAATCATAACGGATCAGGTGTGCGTGTGTGCATGTGTGTGGAGGAAGGGGGGGGGGGGGGACAGTAAGGTCTGGTTATGGCGGCGCCGATGCAGCTGTTGTACCCGCGATGAATAATATGCGGCATCCTCCATAACTCATCGCTCCAATCAATTTTGCCAAACAATTCCCTTTTGCTCATCCTTACAATTGCAGTCCATCAGTGAGTTCACTGCCAAGAATTATCATGTGAAACTCATCAAAATCCAGTTCATTCTCAATATTGATGACTATGACATCTTAAATATTGTATGATTTCTATGTGGGAGCAGTCATTACCCCATTTGCTGCAGCCACTGTGTAGTAGCTGAGATTTTTAACACTTTAAGTGACTACATTTTGTCATCTGTTCTCCATCTTTTTTAAAAGTGTTCAGGCACAAAATGAAAATGAAAATCAGCATTTAAAAAAGCAAAGTTTGCATCCAATTATTTCTAAAATCCAGATAAGTTGACATATATGAAACTAAAATAGAATGTTTGCTTCACAGCAAATCTGTCTGGGTGCCTTCATAATGAGAACAGTTTGAAATGTTGCACTTTGCCATTGTTCAACATAATCTAAATTTTTGTCTATTAGCCTAATTTGCATAAATTAAAATGCTACAACTTTGGTTCCTGGTTCATTGGATGTTGCCATGTCACAACCTAATAAACTGCAGTTTGAATGAGACCAATATCTAATAGTTTTAAAACTATTCAACATTTTACTTTTATGTATTTGCCTAATTTGCATAAATTAAATTGCACCATTTTGGATCATGGCTCACTGGGTGCAGCTATGTCACAAACCCATAAATTGATGTTGGAATGACACATGTATCTGTAATAGTTTTGAAGCAATTCACGATTGAAATTTTGCATATTTACCGATCGAACGTTAGCTCATGGTTCATTGGATGCGGCTTTGCCACACACTTACAAATTAAAGTTGGAATGACATCTTTACACATACTAGTTTTGGAGATATTCAACTTTAACCAATGCCCCTATTTCGCATAATTTGAAATTCTACAACTTCCATATACTGTCCATTATATTGGCAGCTATCACAAATCTATATGTGCACATTGAAAATTTGGTTCTATCTGCAATAGTTTGGAAGATATAGAGGCTTCAGAATTTTAATTGCCCCTAATTTTCATTTTCATTATTTTAAACATCATGACTATTCCAAATAAGATGCAAAATTTCACTGCTGAGGTAGGTCACCATGGAAAGTTTGGTGGTTTTCGGAATACTAGTGTCTGAGAAAAACTCCGGACCAACTTGGTCGTAAAGAAGAGCGACAGAAAGAAAGAATTCTTGGAAAAACAAATTGTTTGAGTTGGCACCAAGACATAATTACCCAGACACACATACCAGTGTTTACTTATACAGTAAAACCTCTCTTCAGTGGGTTCCCTTGGGACCAGAGAAAAGTGCCCATCCCTGAGAGGGTCAGCCCAACTGGGCAGTATGGATGAGTATGTGTGCACGTGCATATACGTTATTCATACATGCACATACACATGTAAAGTGTATACATATTATACTTCAGGGGGACATGTATATGTGCAATACAAAACTTTGTTCCTTTATTACATAAGCAACTTTTGACAGATGCGGTCCCGAAACTACATATACATGTACGTGTGCACTGAGACAAGCACTATACTGCCTCAGTATTCCCTGGCTATGAGACAGATCCAAGCTAATTTATCATGAATGCAATATGCTGCCTAGCACCATGGAGAGGTCCATGCAGCTTGTAACGAGCAGGTGAAGCCCTGGGTGTGTATTGTTGGGAAATTCAGTAAACTTGGCATACATTAAAATCCCCCAACTCTTGTTTGTATGTTGTTGGATTTGCCAGATGTCTCAAACCAACATGTGCAAGTTAGAACTTTGCGCCTATCTATAACATCTTTGAAGACATATAACTTTTAAATTTGAATTGCCCCTTATTTGAATAATTTCAAACATTATGACTATTCCAAACGATATGCACAATTTCACTGGTAGGTCAGTCACCATGACAAGCTTGGTGGCTTTCGGAATTAAAAGTGTCCGTGAAAAACTCCGGACAAATTTTATCGTAAAGAAGAAAGAAAGAAAGAAAGAAAGAAAGAAAGAAAGAAAGAAAAAAGAACTCTTGAAAGAACAAAATGTCTGGATTTGCACCCAGACATAATAAAAGGGAAGAATGGTGCACATGCTTGCCAAGGGTTCCCAGGGTGCCAAGCGGTCGTAAATAATAGATCGTAGACACCAACTCGTGGGCACCAGGTCATTGCGGAGATTCTGTAACCTGCAATACTGTAACTTCAGTGACTAATGCCTTTGTCAAGAAGGAAAACTGTGAGAGAAATTGTAGCTACATTATCCGCCGACGCAAAATGGAGACCATTTTTACTTTGAGTATATATTTGCGTCAAGTTCACATTATATGACCGCTGCCTAAATTTGCCACTTTATATATTTTAATTTTGTGCATAACATAAATCTCTACATTTCACACTGTTCTTAATTTCTGACTCTAGAGGGTCTACAAGTTGCTTGTAGAAATGAATGATCTGGTTAGCTTTTTTACCGTACGGCCAAAATTAGGTCGGACATTCGAAACCAAAGGCCTTCACTGTTTGTGACCGCTGTTCAAATTTGGGATTAAACAAGCAATAAGGAACAGTCGGCCTAAGAAGAATGTCGTGTTACCATACATCAGTTTTTATTATCCATCTGTATTAAAAAAATGATCTTCACTTCGACAAAATGCTGACTCTAAGTTTTATAGGATGCGACTTCAGCTGGTGCATTTAACCAAGGAAGCTACACGTGTAGCCCCCATGATTCAACACAACGGCCTGCCACAGATGGTATCCAAGGACAAAAAGCCTTAAGCGTGTATCAAGATTGGACTGAACCCAAATGCAGAATCAATTTGTACGGAAAGTCCTTTATTCCTTCTACTTTTCGACATTGCAATAAGCAATCACCTGCCGTGCGTAATTCAGAGCATGCAGAAGCATTTCACCGTAATCTGGATAGAGACAAGGCAAAAACTTAACATTCGCACTAGAAAACCAAGTATTTTACAATGCTAGGATCAGTATGGGTTGCCCCCAGCTAAATCAAAACATGCATAAAATAGGACTCTTAAGTCCCCCTACCTGTACATGTGGTGCGCCAGCTGAAACGTCTTTTTATTATTTTCTGAACGCCCAAATTATGCAGTATATCATCCAACCTTGTCTAAATAGACCACACCGACCTACACCTCCTAAGAGATGACATACACTTCACTAACCGGGCAAAAGAAATGGTGGTGAATAAAGTAAAACATTTCATGTTTAATTTTGCACATCTCGCAAAGGAAAATTTGCGGTAAATAAATTTTACATGAAAAAATATTGATGTTTTGCTTACTGCATGTTCGCATACACTTCTCTACGTTACCTGTTTATTTATTAATTTTTTGTTGTTGTTTTTTGTTTTTTTTTTGTTTGTTTTTTTGTTTTGTTTTTGTTTTTGTTTTTCAAGTTCCTGGGACTCTCAGTAAGGTTTCCAGGGACTTATCTCTTAATTCCTGGGACTTTACCTATATTACTGGGAATGTATAATTGTAATCACGGGATCTTAGTTATGTTCCTAGGAACTTCCCATTATGTTTCTGGGAACTTTCCACTATGTTCCTGGGAACTTACCATTATGTTCCTGCCACTTTGCTTAATTCCCAGGACCGAACCTTATGTCCCCAGCCACTCGCTTGTATTCGAAGAAAATTGCTAAATTCTCAAGATATTGCCTAAAATCCCAAGAAATTACCTAGATTCCTCAGAATTTATCATTATTCATGTGTCTATCCGACAAACAGCGATGCAACCCGTAATTCGTATTAGATAAACAAATTAATTTCTTTTGCATGCCAAATTCTGATTGCATATGAAGGTATTCATATATTTTGCGGCAGAAATAAACATATATCTACCCTCGTAACTAATTGGTATCTGTTGTATTTCCTGCAGATGCCTTAGGTGGCCTTTTTTCGAGTTTTTACGCTTCAAAAAGGTGGTTTAGATTTTGGTCAATATTGATAAAATTTATAAAATTACTCTTTTTGAAAATTATGCACACTTTATGCATGCATGGTATTTGGAAATGTGTTTTATACAGCTGGACTGCCATACTGGCTTTCAAAAGTAATATGAGACGTTTTGCTTTCTTTCTTTCCCACTTTCTTTTTTTCTCTCTTTCTCTCTCTTTCTGTTTTTGTCTATATCTCTTTCTCTCTCTTTCTTTCTATCATTCTTTTTTCTTTCTTTCTTTCTTTTCTTTGTTTTTCTTTGTCTCTCTGTCGTTATTTCTTTCTATTTTTCTTTATTCCCTCTGTCTCTTTCCTCTCTTTCTTCCTTCCATCTTTCTCTCTTTTACTTTTTATTCCCTTTTCTTTCTATATTTCTCTATGTCTTTCTATCTTTAATGCTGAACATTTAGATGTCAGAACGTGTAACTTTTAGGCTTTTAACCTCCACGGCATTTTCCAGTGCTACTGAGTGCACCACCCTCTCAGTGCTCAAAAGATACAGCTGTCGGCGACCATGACATGTCTATCAATGTGCTCGGATCAGTTTTTAAAGAAGCTGTACCCTTCTGCCGATGGGAATAGAAAGTATGTATACACAGACAACACAACAATACGGTCAACAGCATTTCATGTGTGGACTGTTCAGAAAAGAGAAGCAAAAATATTAACCCAGGTTGAATTGGCAAAACTTTTTGAATCATACACTTTCAGTTTTGCCACCTCCTCAGGAAGAGGAACTAAGTACTCCAGGGACCCACATACTGTTTCGATCGATGCCAAAAGAGTTGATGTCTTTTACATTGAGCAAACTATAGAACTATGGATTTCCACCTCTTACTGTCACAAATGAATACTTTTAGACCTCGTTAAAATTACTTCAGAAAATCCCACATTGTCGAGGAAAATCCACTCCCCCAAGAAAGTGTTTTCAGCTCAAGAGTCATATAATATGTTGCCTCTGAAGACAAAACGGTGCGAGTTCCTTCACAGAATTATCAACAAATCTTGCGTTTTACCGCATAAACGGATGGTTGCAGACCTTACCAGGTACTACAGAAGAATATAAAGAGGAAACGGAAAGTACGACTTCATATAACTCACATACGGTGTTTTCCCATTCGCTTTTTCTGGGCCCTACGTAATACATAATGAACCTACATATGTCTCTCTTAAGTAGAGAAAATGGTTCAGTTACCTAAAATCTACTGAATTATTTTTAGTTGCATTTAAGACGACAGCTTTTGCCATACAAAAGTACTAAGTAATTGATATCAGAAAAAGCGCGCCACTGTTCACAATTCTTACCTTTCAAAAATGAGGGCTGAGATCAGGATTGCTCAGCAGTCCTGGCCTCAGATTAGGGTCATGACCCGGTGGTCATGACACTTCATCGATTAACAAAACATCAGTGTCCACAATTCTCGATCTAGCTTCCTAAAAAGCTTCATCCTCATTAAGAAGCTGCAGCAATTTGTCATTTGAACGTCTACCATCCTGCATCCCTGCCCATCTGTGCAGAGTCGTGGCTCCCACGCTGCTTGGGTATAATGTTGCTTTTCCTGTTGAACAAAGAACGCCAACATTTTTATTTGTGTGCCAACACAGACATATTGTTTTTCTAGGAATTCTTTGTTTCTTTGTTTCTTTCTTTCTTTCTTTCTTTCTTTCTTTCTTTCTTTCTTTCTTTCTTTCTTTCTTTCTTTCTTTCTTTCTTTCTTTCTTTCTTTCTATCTTTCTTTCTTTGTTTAATTATTTATTTCGTTTTTTTTCTTTCCTTCCTTATTTATTTTTTTCCTTTACAGGTAAATATGTCGGACATTTCATTTGAAAAGTATAATACGTACAAACTCAAAACTTGGCATGATTACACTCCCATACATGAAGTCTTAATTTTTTATAAATAGGTTCAATGGTTTTGAAATAATGCAAATTAAGGCCATTTGAAAATTTAAATCTTGAATACCTCCAAAACTATCAAAGGTACAGGTAACTAATCCCACTTTAATTGATATGTCTGTAACACTGCATATTTTTTTGTAATTTACATGTGACCTCTAAAGGTCAAATGTCAATGTCATTTTACCATTTGTAACATTCATTTAGCCATAACTCCGTCAAATTTCATCCCATTTTCAGCATATTGGGTTCACATTGTAGCTTTTGTACCACTGCACATTTTGCAATTTACATGTAACATCTAAGGGTCAAATGTCAAGGTCATTTTGACCTTTGAAATTTTCTTCTAGCCAAGGCTCGGTCACTCCTTCTCCAATTTTGATCATGTTGGGCTCAAATTATAGGTATCGGAACACTGCACATTATTGTAATTTACACGTCACCCCTAAAATTCAAAGATCAATGTCACTTTGTCATTTGAAATTTTCATCTAGCCATAGCTTTGTCTATTTTTTTCCGATTTTAATCATGGTGGCCTCAAATTGTAGATATTGTAACACTGCATGTGACCTCTTGAGGTCAAAGGTCAAGGTCATTTAGCCTTTTGAAATTTTCGTTGAGCCATAACTTGATTAATTGTCATCTGATTTGGTTCACGTTAGACTTTAGAAAAGGATATTGTCACAGAGCATTTTGCAATTTACATGTGACCTAGTCATTAAGACCTTTGAAATTTTCATCCCGTCATGATCACTTAGCCAATTTTAATCCAATCCATATTATGTTGGACTCAAATTGTTGATATTGCTACACTGTACATTTTTGTAAGGAACATGTATCCTATAAAGGTCAAAGCTCAACGTCATTTGGCCCTTTGAAAGTTTCATCTGGCCATAACTTTGTCAATCTTCATCTGATGTGCTTCATGTTGGCTTAAATTGTAGGGGTTGTAACACTGTACATTTTTGTAATTTACATGTGACCTCTGAAAGTAAAAGGTCAAGATCATTTGGACTTTGAAATTTCCACCCAGCCATAAGCTTAATGGAATGTGAAGTCCCAAAGTACAAAACTTGTAGCATTTGATATTTACAACTTTTGATGGCACACAGACAGATTTGCTTCGAAGCAAATCTTCTTTCTCAGCTGCTTTTAATTTTATGTTCGTCAACAATTTTGGGAGAAAGTGTAGTCTTTCCTGTGTTTCGGGTGGCTGTTGCCCAGCCGGTGTGTTTTTGGACTGGCACGGCAGCGTCACCAAACGGATGCGACCGGAACCTTGTGGAATTTATGAGACCCTTTGCTTCACTTCTCTCCAGGACTGCTTTGCGGTCTGGCTTGTTCTAGCTCGATGCTATGACCGCCCCCTCACTTTTTTTGGTAATATTTTCTATAGTTATTTTGTTTATAACAAATGAACAAATAAAGGGTCTTAAGAAAGACTATCCAAGCGCCGGTGTGTATAGCAGTTTACAGCTATGCTATAGTGCCATGGGAAAGCCATCTCCTACGATCACATTTAAAATGTTTGAGTGCCAAATTCTACTGGTTTTAGAGTATGAGTGTGAAGTTTGGACAGGAGATATAAGGCATCTGATGTCCTCGAAGAATTTTAACTGAAACAATTCAAATAAATTGTTGGTGTTTGTGTTCAAACGCTGACAATTGGTATAGATGCTGAAACCGGACGTTTTCCTCTACATCTGCGTCAAAAATTAAGAATGATCAAGTACTGGTTACATATTCTAAAATTTCCAGAAGATAATATAGTATAGTGTGCCCATACAACCCTATTAGCCTCGCACAACCATGGTCAAAAGAAGTGGTGTAGAGTGATATCCGGGATATTGAGAAGTTTCAATGTGTGCCCACTCTGTGAAAATCAAAATGTGGCAAATAAAAAGGTGTTTCTCCGAACTATGATAGATGGATTATTCAGCCAGCACGTAAGTGTAATAAATGCTCAACTCACAGCGTTTAATGCGGATTCAAAACTACGGCCTTATAAATTATTCAAGTCTGAATTTTGCATGGAACACTATATTATTGTACCACCGAGTGTTACATATATACAAGTCATAGCCAGGTTTAGATTAAATTCACACAGTTTAGGAATGGAAACATGTCGCCATGATATTTCTCCATCACTCCAGTAGATGAATGGAAATGCCTGAAGTGTTATATAGTTTAGGAATGGAAACATGTCGCCATGATATTTCTCCATCACTCCAGTAGATGAATGGAAATGCCTGAAGTGTTCGTCTGACTCTCTTGAAACTGAACAACATTCCCTCGTAAATTGCGCAAAAATACGACAACGAGGGACAAATTCTATTTTGTCACAGGGAACGAGCATTTTGTAGACTTTGATGCTCTGAATGATGATGAAAAGTTTGTTTATTTAATGAAAGCAAAGCAACATGACATTTTACTCGCTGTGGGGCGATGTCTGCAAGGATGTTTCATGAAATCATAACTGTTCGAATATTGAGTGTCCAGGCGCGATTCTCACAATAGAAACTTTTGTTGAAGCACTGTTTTATCATGGCATGTTTATATTTTGCACTCCCTTAGTCTCGATACAGAGGTTATATTTTTATATATTATATATTGGCACCGATTATGCATGACAAATAAATCTAACAAGACTCCCATGTGTCAATAAAATTATACTACTACTATTACCTATTACTACTACTCCCACTACTATATTATGTGAGACTGGTAAGTATGCAAGATATTCGCCTTTTTGAGGTAATGTTTACCTTTCTTTAAAAATAACTAAGAGTCAGCATTTTCTTTATTTTTCGATTTTCTTTCGTTTTGTGCACTGTTATTTATCAAACTTTCATCCGGGACAATTGTTGACCTCAGACGTATTGTGTGGATGGGCTCTGTGCTTTGAAGTAGCTCATGGAAATATTTATTATGAAAGAAAATGTTAGATAATAAAAGTTCATCAAAGAAAATTTGACGTCACGTTTTCTTTGGGTGTCTGAAAGCAGCCTGGAATGTGAAAATAAACTTATAATCTCCATACTGTTCAAGTGTAGCATCCCTCCCACATCAAGACAAATTTCCGGCTATCAGAAACAAACTGAGCCTCCCCCAACATAACAAGCTACTTTGTTTCCCTCAAGGTACCGAAATAGAACGTTTGGGCCATATGCAGCTTCCTGGAATGAGTCAAGTGTCTTTTTGCGGCCAGTTCTCGGCGCGGGCGGAATATTCAAACGGAAATTCGATCTCTTCGCTTCTTGTTAGAGGCGTCTGATAGTTCCATCTGTGACAGATGCAAATGTAGATGTTTTAAAAATTTATAATCGAATGACGCACACGCATTATTCACTACAAAAACTATGAGTTAGCTTCAGTTGTGAGTCTTTCATCAAGTCAGCTTTTACCAAAAACATTGTCTACAGAGGGCAAATATTCCCCGTTTTTGGTACTTCTGCAACTACTAGCAAAATAGTGTTGGTGAGTAGGTCGATATTTTTACAAGCTTTTCTTCCTTAGTTAACTCATTGATTGCTTGCTTCGGGGAAAGTAGGGAGGTAAATCTGTGTACTAATGAAAGAAATGCACCAAAGTTGATGCTTAATTTATCCTTGCGAGAGTCTAACGAATGGCAGAGACTCAATTCTTGATTCCGACTATCACTTTAAACCATAATTAGACAGGGATGAAACCTGGCTTCCACTGTATACATCGGGATGCCATCAAACGTCTTGGTTGAACGAAAATCCAGTTTTACCACAAAACATTATCAGATTTTTCATTGAGATTTTGTCGCATTCAAGCTGGTTTTGTGCCATCTGGAAGTACATTCTTCCATAACAACTTTTAAATGTAATGTTACATTGTAAAAAGTGGTTCCAAAACTAAATCTGTATTCCAGATAGGACAGAAAGTAATATTCTTTCCTGACAAGTTAATTAAAAGTTTTAGGGCAAAAAAAACCATCATAATTATTCTCTTCCATGACAAGTTTTCGTAGTCCAACCACCAAGGGAGATTCAAGAAGACAGTATTTGTTATAATCTCATGCTCTGATATAAATTCATATGGGAATTATTTCAGCAAAATAATTTAAAAATACACTGACATCACTGTCGAGGCACACAACAAACTATTCTTACTTCGCAGAGCTGTAATTCATGTTGTTAATTTTGTATATACCATGTGCAAGGTAAAATACAATGATTTATTAGCAGCTGTTTGAACCTACCGATGTACATCAAGAATTTAATAAGTACAACCAAACATCTTCAACAAATGAGAAAACTAAGGCAATAACATGGGGCTTTTTTTTGTTTTTGTTTTTTTGTTTTTTTTTTTGTTTTTGTTTGTTAGTTTTGGTTTGTTTTGTTCTTTGTTTTGCTTTACATTAAGCCCATTTATCGAGTGTTGTGTGGTACATTTTTGCCAATCAGCGTCTTTCGCGCTAACCTAGTACGTTTAGCTTTCTAATCATCCTCGTTAAACGAAAATGTCCTGTTGACTTCTCAGCAATACAGCTGAGATAAGGTATGTATGATACCAAGTTAAATGGGATCAGTACGCCCACTCATCGGTCTACAAAAAAGTTGATTACAATAACGCATTGGCTTGTATCAACAGTCTTATATAGTATGCCATATAAGTTTGTTTTTTTTTATAACCCCAGACCAATATGGCAGTGCAAGACACTATATTTTGGCCCACATAAATATAGCAATATAAATTTTGCTAAAGCATGAGGTGAACGAAGGAAAATGATTAAATATCAATAGCCAAGAAACTGATCACGTACTCATTTTGCAACTTCCACCACATTTGATCATTTAATGATCGCATCTCTGCAAGATGATCAGATACCTCGTCCGTTTGTCCATATTATATCTGATACAAAGCGTAACTTCCAACAGCAAAAATGCGCTCTTTGAAAAAGTATTCAGGTCAGAGTCTCAACTTTAAAATATCGTGATGATATGACATGGTCCATGGTTTAAGTGATAAAAATCACAGTAATCCACTAATTATAGATACTGTAATTTACATAGAGCTTGCTCAGAATATTTAATCACCCATGACATCTTTCAGTTTGGGTTTGAGGCTATCGCAAGACATTAAGATATGATGTTTAATCAACTTTGTGTACCTCATGTTTAGTTATTGTGACGAAAACTTACTGTCATTTTTTTTTTCAATTTAATCTAACCTTTGAAAATACCTCAAATGTACCAATGGAACTGAACGGTTTTCCAAACATTTACCTGGATAACGTGCCATATTTTGGAATGTCACAGCATCTAAGCTGGAGTACCAAACAGCTGATTTCTTATACATGTGTTCAGGTTGACAATGGTAATACTTACAACAATTACCTTGGATTTTTGGTAATCTCGCGGTGTCATGCAGCGTAATGCGATGTCTCACAGTTTGCACGCCGTTTTTCAGCAGTGCCTTGCAGTGTCCGACGACACTGTGTTGTTGTGATGCGTCACAGTTGCATATTTTCGACATATAAGTAATGTTTGCCGATAAGAATCGAGACCCAGTAATGTTACTATTAGTAATACATAAATTTACAGAACGGTTACATGTATATGGTATTTTATTTCAGGGATCCTTTTAGTATTTTTTTCCATATCACAAAATGCTTGCGTATAGCATACGTATTTCTGACTTGAAAATTATTTATTTAAACAATATCTTTGTTGCAGAAATGGCTACACCGACTTTAGGAATTCTGGCACAACTTTTGTTACTTGCCGGTATTTTGTACCTTGCCCATGCGCAGAATATGCACTTCAGCACAGGCTGGAACCCGGGTGTGGGAGTGGGCAAAAGAACGGAAGGCTTCAACTGCGACCAGAAGTTTCAGTCAATAGTCAAGCACGTGCTGGACAACATTTACGTAAGTGCACCATAAGCGTAACTTGTAAGACGTTTAATCCTGATTAAAAACGAAAAGAAAGAGAGCAAGCGAGCAAGCGAGAGAGAGAGAGAGAGAGAGAGAGAGAGAGAGAGAGAGAGAGAGAGAGAGAGAGAGAGAGAGAGAGAGAGAGAGAGGACGTGTACCATCAAATGGGTATAGTATTTAGATGTGATGTAGAGGGCAAGTGTGCAGATTGTGTTTTGTCCCTGAAATCATTTGTTGTAATTGTGTTTTGTCCCTGAAATCATTTGGTGTAACCACCCTTTTGGGATGATCGGTCCACTGCCAATGTGTGAAGTCTGCTTTCACTGATCCGCACGCCAGGGCATGTTGGCTTCAAAGTGTATTAACATGCTGCCAGTGAGCTTACTTTAAAGCCCCGTGAATCTCAATGCCAGACACAATGAACACCAAATTCTGACCTTTTCTCCCGTTTCCAGGCCAATCCTTTTTTACCGCACTCGATCAAGAATGAACTGGTGTTCCTTGACCACATAGCTAAAATTACAGTGCAGCAGGTGCAGTGGGAACTGTTCGTGACAAATTTGCTCCTGGCATGTTAACCGAATCCGGCTTTGCCGACGTTTTCTTAGCGTGCTCCATTCTGCAGCACCGTTAAGATCACCATTGCAATACTCCAGTAACTGCGTTCGTGCACTACATTTAAGCCCACAATGCAATGCGCGCCAATAATGGCGCATGTTCCGTTGGACATGGATAAGAATTATTCTATATGAAACATGTATTGCCACACTGCATGTTAGACCCACTTTTATATAAAATATGGAATATTAGAAGTCGAAAGTTCGGTTTCTGACACGTCAATTATCAGACCCTATCGAAGTACCACAATTTATTGTTGCTTGGAGTTTTGAAAGCTTGCCTCTTTGGCGTATAGAATCATATGAAATGAGAATTATGCTTATTCGGAGATATGTAGTGGCAAATTAAAATGATGTATGACCTGTATGATAACAATTTTCTCAGTGTGCATTTCCGTGTGATGTTCTCATTTTGTTATCCATGGATAAGGTAAATGATACCCGTATCTCACGCAAGGGCATCTGCATGAGCAACACGTGAATAAAGTATTTTCCGTTGTTTTACAGGCACATGCAAAGAGCTTACATCGATGTAACTAACCACGCATTGGTAATGCAGGTATGGATTTATAAAACAAAAGATACTTGTATTGTTTACTGAACAAAATGAAAGAAGATACGTTTAGCGAATATGAGTTTATAACAACAATAGAATGACAAGAAGTAGCTATCAAATTTCAAGTAATTAACATCGTTAGTACCATCAATCAACTTAATGTTTACTTCTTTTTATTTTTGCTTGTCTTAAAAATGAAAATATGGTGAAATAATATTTTAACACGTTTCGTAGGAACTATGTGCGAAATATTGAAATTAAACCTTTTGTTAAATGGCTGCATGTAAAATAGCGAAAATAAGTACATTTACAGTTTTACCCAAGACATATCTGCAAAAATAAGAAAAAATGAGTACCACAGATTATTAAGATTCCGCCTAGCCTCGCTCTGCTACTTGTTACATACACCAACACAGGCAGAATTGTTTATATTGACCGTGGTTGCCTAAACAGTTCTCTTTTCATTAATCTAGAGACGAAACAGTAACCATTGGTATCACGATTAATAAGAAAGATTACTGGGGCTATTGAAATACCCAGTGATACATTACTTTTTTTGTTTATATTTCTAGCATGACTATTGCCTTAGCATACTCTTCGATATTCAAAGGTAAAATGACATTAAAGCACCCTTTTTGTTGCTTTTTGCAGACGCTGGGTGGCAATCATGATGCAGCTAATGTTGGGAAGGTATATCATAACAGTCTGCTCGCGTTTTGGAAACTGGCCTATCGAAGTTGTTGTATCAACAGATGCCACGTCTGATAGCCATATTACATGTGCGTGTATGTGTTTAAAATACATTGTTATAGAACTTGTGTTGTCTGGCTCCCATATAAGACCAACAACAAAGGTGCAATTATTGAGCCGGCATCTGCGTACTAATAATATATCACTGGTGCTTACTTTGTCTCTACTTTTTTTTAACTCGTCGAAAAGAAAGCAAAATACAAGGTCTTACTCTGCCTTGCATTAACGGTGTAGCTGAACAGACCTAGTAATAATAGTGGTGACCATTCTACACTTCATAAAGGACAAAAATCCGGGTGGAAAAGGAAAAAAAATAAACATTGCAAATTATTCTTAGGATTCTCATGCTGGACTTGTATATAAACACGCACACGAGTGAGATAAGTGGGTTGATATAGTAGTGCTCTGCGTGTATTGCTCTTCAAGTCATGCCATGTATAATAAATATGTATTATACATGTAACGTGAAGGAAACCAATATTAAAAATAATTTGTCATTTGTAAAGTTGGTTCTGTGTTATGATATTTTAGTCACTTTCGTGGAAGTGTCAATGACCAGAGCGTATCGAGCACAGTCATTCTTTAACACTGGTGTCTCACTGTTGATGTTTACATTTTGTTTTCGAAATTATGATCAGGACCAAAAAAAGCGTGAGTGGTCACGTTTTTTCCCTGAATGCATAACTATGAAGCAGCCCTATATGAATGGCTGGGTTTGAACGTATTTTATCAAACGATTAGAGAACAGGGCAAAGTGTAACCTCTTCTTGAGATAAATAGGTGAATGAAAGTAGTAGTACTATTAGTAATAGGAATATTAGTGGTGGTGGTAGCATCAGAGGTAATAGTAGTAGTAGTAGTAGTTGTAGTAGTAGAAGTAGTAGTAGTAGTAGTAGTAGTAGTAGTAGTAGTAGTAGTAGTAGTAGTAGTAGTAGTAGTAGTAGTAGCGCCAGCAGAGACGCCTATTTACTGAAACCCCAGATGACGAACATTTTAGTATAATGGGCATAATTTTCAATCTTGCAACTTTCATTTAATGTTAATTGAATACATCCTTATCAGGAACATATAAATTGCCGTTAAATGGAGCCGCTACCTATGTTAGATTATTAATAATTCAAAGTTTAGTTCTGAAGCATTCCTAAATTTGCGTAATTAAATATTGTGACTTGATCATGTGACCATTTGCTGGACAACGAAAAGTCGGCTGCCATTATTTTGAAGGTATTACAAAACTAAACTTTCGAATGTCCCTAATCACCATAATTTCAAATGCTGAGGATCATTTACCCCATTCTATGGCCGGACAGTTTTCAAAACACATTTTGACAGAGTGTTGGAAATCCATCTCTATCCATTATATATATATATATATATATATATATATATATATATATATATATATATATATATATATATATATATATATATATATATATATATATATATATATATATATATTAAAAACTGTAACGTTTACTTCATATGTGTCGGCTTAGCCTACCATAACAAAACTGAATTGAAAATTTTCATCATATCAAGCATTCAGAATTTTGGTCGCCCCTAAATTGCACAATTTTAAACCACACCATCGTTGAATATCAAAATTGTACCCATAGAATCACCCTTCCGTTGAATGTGCATATTCCAGGTATCAACGTTTCTGTTCCTTCAGAACAATTTCTGTCAAAATTTGGTTTTAAATGAAGAGGGAACGAGAAGAGAAACATGATGTCTGTGTTGAGACAGAGTCACATAATAATAATAATAATAATAATAATAATAATAATAATAATAATAATAATAATAATAATAATAATAATAATAATAATAATAATAATAATAATAATAATAATAATAATTAATTGGTTGGAAGGATTCGGAGTTGTGACCAATATCATGCCTGAATGGTCATGCTTTCAGCTTAGTTTGCATACAAGTATGTTAGCTCAGCCATTTTTGCTGAGGTGGGAATCAATGGAGAACAGTCGTTGAGTTCCGCGTGCCGGTAAACACTCGTTCATATGGCCGCCATAGCTGATGTCTTGTCCCGTGGCATTAGCTGCCTCTTAAAAAATCTAGTCAGCTTGCCGAGTCTTATGTACAGTCAGTCCAGTCGACAGACTGGCTGAGCTATGAGATATCTCTATATTGCTCTCAGCTATTGAAAAAACGGTTTCTTATTTCGTTAAAATGGACAAGAACTACAGGTCTAATATACATCAAACCACTGCATTATGACCATTTGCTAACGATATCGTAACCATAGTTCAAATAGTTTGACTCTTGCTGATCTGTAATGTATGCTTTGTTCATCTCCACTTAACATCGCATTTTGGTAATCATCATCGACTCGTTAGGTCAAGTTAAGATCTACATATTTAACCAATGTTTTTTTTTTCTTGTTTCAAATCACGAATATATTATTATTCTTTTATTAAAACCCCCGGAAACGGGGAAATAAATGAATACCATTACATCGAGATATACAGTTACAGGACAAGAAAACATAAAATAAGAACACGTAAAATAACATGGCCAGAGGGCCCACAGAAAAGACCCACAGATACCACGAAACATAACCGTAGAGCTATAATTATACCTGTATGACATATATATATATATATATATATATATATATATATATATATATATATATATATATATATATATATATATATTTGTTTACTCGCTTGGGTTCATTGAACAAATTTGAAGCAGATGAATTGAAGCTCTATACAGTTTGTGTTCATATTTTGTTCGCAGTTTTATTTAACAAAGCAAGCTTACTGTAGAAATACACATAAATATATTATACCTGTATGTTATGCCCCGTACGCCAGAAGTTTCTGGACGTTGTGTTCTTTTTAACCGGTCTGCGTGGATGTTAACAATAAATACACAGATTCACTGAGAAACAACTCCAAAATGAGTACGTTTCGCATCGTGTGTGGGCTTGGGGACATTTATTGATGCAGCGTCTCATTTTGTGTTTACTTTGAATTTAAAGTCATTTTGACTTGTACAGTGTGCCCAAACTCGCTCTCACGGTTAGGATATGTGTTAAGTGCCGCAAATAGCACTGACAAGATAGGCTAACACGAATAAAAATAAGCAATCTTGCAAAGTGCCAAAGTTGTTTTGTTGTAAGGGTACATCAATCTTTTTCACTAAAATTCGTAAAACATTTGCAATGGATTTTTTTAAATATCGAGATATTTTCCAAAGTTGACTGTACCGTTAATTGCGAATGATTGGTTGTGCAATACTCGTATAGCTAGTTGCAAAGTTGAGGAGATACAAATTGATATATAGCGTTTAGGATACTCTCGTATCATGACAATCGTTATCACTTATATGATCTGTTCTTGTATTCAATTTTGCTTTTTGTGCTGCGTTGCCAATTGCTACCATGCTGCCATCTAGTGGTACTTTCATTACACTTTTGTCAGCCAATCACTATGGTAGAGACATATTGCTGCCGCACTACTACGCTCTTACTTTGCGAAAGCATCTGCCTTTCAAAGACGCATTTTGTCATGTCTCTGATACTATTTTTCACATATTATTTAAGAGGTCACTTGGTGAATATGACCACTGTTAAACCTCTCCTAAATGTAGTCTCCAAAATAAGATGCACTGTGTGTATAAAAAAAGAATCCCACATGTAATGCTAAAAAGCTTTAATGCTATTTTCTGAGACCTTAATTTTACCTTTACAAAAACTGAATCGTACAGATAGAACTTAAATGTTTTTCCAATGTTTTCTCTTTCCAGAAAGCATACAACATTGTTACAATATTTGAGATGTAACAAAGCCAAGTAGCATGCAGTATTCTTATATATACATGTGCAGATTCACCGTGGTCATTTCAAGGAGGGGCAAATGTCTTACTAGTAAAGAATACTAGTACTGTTACCCAAAACTATTTTTGTTTTGTAAATTGACCTGTCTATTCAATGATTCAGACACTGCTTTAGAAGGCCCTGTACGGGGCCCTGTATGATTTTCAATCAAACAGGTTGCAGAAATATCCTGTAACCAGCACAATTTAGAATTCCGATAAATGGACACACCTATGTTATGAAACAAGGGAGGCGGGGATAAAGGATAGCGAGAGAGCGAGAGAGAGAGAGAGAGAGAGAGAGAGAGAGAGAGAGAGAGAGAGAGAGAGACAGAGAGAGAGAGAGAGAGAGAGAGAGAGAGAGAGAGAGAGAGAGAGAGAGAGACAGACAGACAGAAGAAAAGAAGAGAAAACGACAAAGGATAAAATGAAGGATCGCAAGAAGAAGACATAATGAGGACGTTAGTGGAGAAGCAAATTAAAAAGCAAAGAAGGACAGAAAGACTGTTGCCTGTACAGATTACTGTCCATGCTTGCCTAGGTCCTGGGCACTGGAATTAAGTTCTTACCTTTTCCCATTACTATGGTGATATGCATGCTATGTATGTACGCTGAACGTATGCTCCGAAGCCTCGTTGATGTAAACAATGCTGAAATTTGTCAAAAGAAATGAAATTGTCAGTTATCACAGGTCAGTTTTATGCGTGAGACCTAAGCAAAGAATGACTACTGCGGCAATGAAGTAACGGAGATGCCTTTTTACAGGTTTTATTCGTATTTTTTATAGTTTTTTTTCTTTCCGGTAAATCTTAATCGTAAGATATACATTTTCCACAATGTTGGTGTATTAATGTTTGCTTTATTTTCATCATATTTAGTGTTCTGGTTTAAAATACAGCAGGACATTGGCCAATTGTTTTATATGCATGCTATTTCCCTTCAAGAATAATTACCTTGCTTGATTTATGTCAGGGTCGATTTATTAGGGTGGAAACAATTAATTACAATTATAATGTTGATATCACAATTGGACACAGAATTTGCGAGACCTGAGGAGAAACACAATTGGACGAAATAATAACGGGCAGTAAACGCAGGCGAAACAATTAATGGGGTCGCTTCATGTTGCACTATGGGCATATATTACGGGGCAGAGAACGGTCTTGTGCAGCGTGAGAAAAAGCAAGCAAATAGAGCTGATCTTATCTTAAGTCTTCTTAACTCGCACTTATACGAATACATTCAAAACATACGGCATACAAGTAATTCACATAAACATGGGCTGGGCTACGCTATTTGCTGTGTTTACTCATGAATACTTAGTCATATTTTACCCACAGTAATCATGATAACGTATGCCTATCACGTACGGCACACAATTAATACACATACACATGGACCAGCCACTAGGCTCCGCTTTTCGCTGTGTTTACTCATAAATACTAAATGATATTTTACCCACAGTAATCATGATAACAGCGCATGCCTATCAACTCTGCTTTCCTGTGACTACTGCTAAACAGTTGAGTATTTTGCAATGAAATGTGCCACGCCAAGGGATAATGGGATAGAATGAAATATCCGATTTCAGGTGTACGATCGAATGTTTCCGAGAAAATCTCTGGTAGGTATTTTTTTGTTCAAATCGCCCCTTCATAATGAAAACTCTAGGGATTCATTAATTCATTAATCCTGATATGGTTACATTTCATATACTTACTTAGTGTTATACACACACACACACACATATATATATATATATATATATATATATATATATATTATAGATTATAGCATGCTTTGTTGACAATATGAAGTATATCAACGAACACTGGATGCCATATAGCAGAACGAGTGAGCGAAGCGAATGAGTTCTGCTATGTGGTATCCAGAGTGAGTTGATTACTTCATATCGTCTACGAAGCATGCTATACAATTTTTATCTCACATTTGGGTCGATTTGTACATTTTAATACACAAAGCAAAAATAAGAACGACATTTGCAGAAAGTTTTATTCCTCATCAACAAAATTACCGATGAAACCGGAAGAGTACCGATACCACTGGCAGAGTGCTGATACCACCGGAAGTACCGATACATCATATGGCGGCACTGTGAGCTTTAGGCCTGTGATACGGTATTTATACAAGCCTGTTATAGTACTAAAATTGACCCAAAAATTATATATATCACGTTTGAGTCGATTTCAGTGCTATAACGCATGTGTATGAATATATCGGCCAGACCATTATGCCCCTACAATAAAGTCATGAGAAAGTGCCATAATTGGCCTACTGTTCGGTTAATTACCTATAAGGGAAAGAGTGCCTATAACCGGAAGAGTACCTGTAATCGGAAGTGTACCTATAAACGAAAGTACCAATATATGATAAACTACTATGGGCGAAGCTACTTCCCGGGTAACGATGGCGTCGCCTGCTGTCAGCGAGAGTGATGAATATCCGCTGGAACGTTATGCATCTGGTGCGGCAAAACGTACATGTACTGAAGTGGGCCTTAACAAACATAAGATAAACAGATCATAATATGGTGTGTTGTCGGTACGAAGCATATCGACTCGCACTGGGTACCACAGAGCAGAACTCGTTCGCTTCGCTCACTCGTCCTGCATATATGCAACCCATTGCTCGTTGATGTTCATCGTAACGACAACAAACCATGCTATAATCTACACACACAACCCCCCCCCACATATATATATACAAATATATATATATATATATATATATATATATATATATATATATATATATATATATATATATATATATATATATATATATTAGAATACCAGAAATTCATACAATTTCTGCAAAGTTATTATGGTGTGAATAGACAATAGTGCATTCCTCCACCTGTCATTACCATTTGAGCAAGCGCTACAAGTTGTTGCAGATCTGGTATGACAAATTGCGTGAGTTTTACAAATTGATGCAACATTATGTTTTGGCGTGTAAAATTGTGAATAGACCAACTTTGCTTATGTCATATTTCTGCCAATGTAAAGCAGTGTTTCGTTGCCTAATGGGACAATGCAAAACCGCAGACGTTTAAAAGCATTCCTAATTTGGTAAAATATTCACAACCTTATTCTCCATCCTGTATTCTTGCAACCTTTCTGGGAGTTACAGCTATAATCAATGGATAAAAAGTAAGAATTGTATATGTTGTCTACAAATTGAGAACGGGATTTTTCTCAATGCTCTTTCATAACGGAGCCGTTCGTTTTAAGGACAAATTAACTCGGCAAGTGTCAAAAATAACCATGTTATTAATCGATGATATCATCCCTGTCAAGTTTTCCTACCTACGATAATGACGCAAATCTCGTTCTCTGGCTCACGCACAAACGATGATGTTCTACAGGGCATAAAAGATGAATACAAATTAAAGATTCAGGAAAGGTTGGCGCAAAAACCTTAAGTAGCAAGCCTACAGACAGGCTGCAAAGTAATTTTCACTCAGAAAATCGAGCAAACAAAAATTAACCATCGTTCAAACGCTGAACTGAAAAATCAAGTATTCATGCTTGTAGCAGAATACCAATATTGCTGGTAGTAACTTTTTTTTGCCCGGTGACGCTTTATTGAGCGTGGAGAAGCTTGGGAAGATTTCGTATATAGGTTTACTGTATATTTTAAAATTAAAATTCATTTATCAAATGAACCAACCATCTCTTTCATCGGCATATATTTACGTATGTACATATGGAAAGCTCAACTCCCCTCCTTCCTCGCGTAAAACTACGAAGCTAACCATGTACTGGCCGCTGCTCGTCTCTGTTAAACAAGGTAATAACCATTTATCAGGACAAGCCAAACAGACACAGATTTATCGCACGATCAATCCAACAATACGTGTGCATGCATATCTCCACAGTGCCACGGTGCTGCCTTGATGTAGAATGACTAACACTTCTACTGACTGACAGTTTGTAAATAAGAGAAGATCGCCATCAGCTAATATCCTGAGTTGGACTGCCTTGTCTGAACAATCTGACACAAATACAAAACCTGTTCACAAAGGAGAGGAACATAGTCAAATAATTGGCTTTTATGTGTTAAGATGCAGGAAGGTGTGTATCTTGGAGCAAATTTGTTGGACTATGTTGAACAGTGTAGGTAAACTAGGATAGAGAATAAGGGCTTAACTTTGAAACATAATTTTCAGGGGAATTCCCTATATTTTGCATTGTATATCCGTCATTTCGATCAATTTATTTTACCAATGCATCAATAAATAAATTAAAAAGTAAAGTTAAATAAATTACTAAAAACATTGCCTTGAAACATCTTATTCAAATTTGGCACAATTGTACCTCTTTAAGTTTAGGTAAAATTTCCAGATGCCTGAGTCAGTGTGACCCCTTTTAATTATTCTTACGACCTGTCTACCAATTGACGTCATAAATGAATGGGCATATTTCGATAATAAATCGCAGAGAAGATATCGTGAGGCTACAATGAACTGATTTTATGCATTTTGCGTTTATTAAATGAATTTATATATATTTAACCAGGAACATGCTAGGCATGAATTTCGGTCATGTTCTGACCAAGACGTAAAAGTACATCAGACGACTTTGCTGCAATTTAGCAAAGCATGATCAGAACCGTGTATCGCTGATGCAAGCTTAATGGATGTCTTGGCTTTTGGATATTAATTTGCAATTACTTTGACCCATTTAGTGAGTTATAAATATCATGCAGCGAACATTAATAGTTTCCAAGATTTGTCAGCAATTTCCCGATGGCGTTTAGGCTATTTTGGCACAACGGTACCTCACATTGATTGAGAGAACTCTTCAGAATTTAGACTTCTAAGTTGTGTGTATTCAAAGGTATGCATTTATGCATGCCGCAATTGCAGTACTCATTCATTAGCCAATTACGTTGATAGATTTTTTTAAACACATATCATTGTTTGCTCAGCTACCGTGTCATCCGGGAGGTTTGTCCATCTTCGGTCCAGCCCTCGTCTGTCTGTCTTCTCAAAACGCCTTTCTTAAAAAAAATATATCACCTGCCCAACAGTATTCCATGAAACTTTTGATTTTAAAACCGCTGCATGGTGGCAAGTTTCGACCTAGGGTTTAGGTTAGCCTAGTGTATGTTAACTACTGTAATAACCTACGCCCGGGCATTAATTGATGTGATGTACCATGTGCCATTTTTCGTTTTCCAATTCTTACTCGCGAGGGCTTGCATTTTTCATTCTTATAACATTTCAGAGTCAACAAAATTATCTTCTTGGGATTTAATGCTTGTCGGAAGTAAAAGGAATTATATGCAGCTACTCTCCAACCCTAGTGGCGTGAAGCTACTGCAGCTGGCTATATTTTCCCTTGATCTAGAAGTTATGTTTCTCTATCTCTTTTGATGGTCTTAAATACACAGCTCTGCCCATTTTGCAATCAAAATAGCACAACTGAGCAAGCCTTGAGGTAATCGCGATGAGATTTTGTTTCCATGGGGATAAACAAGGAAGTCCAGGTGAATTCTTAAAAAACTCATTTATACGGCAAAGGGAGTATGTTCATTGGGCACGCTTGTGGCCACCTCCGCAGTTCTGTTTGTAAATCATGGAACCTGCTGTAAGTTACACTATCTGGTGGCCAATGAAAAGGGAGGGTTTCCGAGATCATTTTGGTTCTGCGTAGGTCAAATAAGTTGTTTTTTTGGGGGTGGGTGGGTGAGTGTAGGTGTGGGTGTGATAGAATGAGGTTGAACTATGCTGAATTGTTTATGGTAGTAAAATTTTTAAGACCAGGATTGAATTCAAGATAACCATTCCGTGCACGATAAATGAATGAGGACTTTGGACTTCCTTGCTTCCCAAGTGAGTCACATGCCGCACGTCGTCGGGCATGGAATGATTGCTTTGACGTCAGTCAAATTCGACCAATGGCAAAATTTAAGTTCAGTCGCCAAGATACACAATTTATGAATTTGTTTTGCAACTTCCATTATATATGGTCATTGGATGATCGTAACGCCACAATATGATGGGTAACGTGAGTTCTGTTTGTTTGTTTTCTTTCCCTTTGTTTGTTTGTTTTTTGTAAATACCAACTCTGTTTCAACGGATGGACTTCAGCAACTATAGTTAAGTTCAAGGGCAATTTTTCATTTCATAAACTTGAATCCTAAGTGCTGTCAAGTGATATTGCATAGTATCAGCTCCACGGATGATGATGATGATGATGATGATGATGATGATGATGATGATGATGATGATGATGATGATGATTATTATTAGTATTATAACGACGATGACGATGACGATGACGACGACGACGATAACGATAATAATGGTAACCATTTTATAGATATTGTAAAAAAACTGACCACTGCCAGACAATATTCAGGTACACGAGACATTTTGGGGGCTCTTAGGTTTTCGGACTATCAAAGAACACCACTTTACCCGGAATGAGAGTTTTTACACTTTACGTTGTTAATTTTCATAGCATTTTGAACAATTAATAAAAACATACGAAGCTGTCTCACTACTATTAAAAGAATAACAGTGGCTTTTATTTGGAGTTTCCCTGTGAACTATGGTATCTTGGCACTTCATCTTTAATAACCCACACGTAAACGATCCATATTGTGTGCCAAATAATATCAATGCCTTGTGGTTGAGTAATTGGCATATCAGCTGAATAAAAACACGCACATTTGTTTGTTGCCAAGCACAGGTCTACATTTACTTTGAAATACACTTGCAAACGATGACTTTTATCCAATATGCTACCACTTAGAAAACAACCAAAACCACAACAGGGCATGCACAATGAATACATACACTCTCTTATGAATGTAATTCCTTTACATAATGTTCCCTTCAATCTTTCGACTTCACCTGCACAACTTTTTAAATTGGGCTACTAAATCATGGTAGCATATATATATATATATATATATATATATATATATATATATATATATATATATATATATATATATATATATATATACATATATATATATATATATATATATATATATATATATATATATATATATATATATATATATATATATATAATATATATATATATATATATACCCTACCACACTTGTCAAGCTATTTACTACTTTTGCGTTTACCATGAGGAAAATGTGATGCATCACAAAGCGCATCGAGAAAAGCTATTGACTCAGTCTACTTTGGTAAATTCACCTATTTCCACGTAGGTTTAATTTTGTTTGTTTCACCGCTGGCGCAAATTCATCAAAATATTTTCAAAACAACATGATGAAATCGTATTAAATATAGTTATATGGAAATTCTGTCCAAAATGGCGAAATTAAACTTTGGTTAAAACGTCAGAAATGCCAAAACTGTGAAAGTTTAAGCAGGTGAATATAAAGTACATTAACTGTACTTAGGATTGATATGGTTAATACGTCTACATACAGAGGGCTGCGTATTTAGCCTAGTGAGTCAAGCGTATTGACCAATGGCGTATGCCTACAATCCCTGAGGATATAAAGGTATGTGGTAAGGCCAAGTGGGCAACAGGCGACACCGACGTCATCACGCATTTTCTAACGAAATTGAATCTGAGGGAGTTACTTGCCATTTGCCACATAAATTGATTCTAATACCTGCACTGTCACGCTGGCCTTGAATTCTTGAAAGCAGGGAGCTTCGATTTAAAATGCTAGCAGATAACAATGGCAAGCACTTCCTGCTGAGGAATATTGGATAGATAAATGTACACTCATGCAAAGTGATGCCCGGGAGAGGCGAAGGTTCGGATGTACATGTAGAACCTATCCAAGGATGTCCATAATTCAATTTTTAAGCTGGTCATCATATATCGACAGTCAGATCAATATTATGATAGCCTTCAAATAAGGTTGGAGGAATAGCAAATCCTTGATTTTATCTGTATTACTGGTTTCATTCCCTTAAAATAAAGCACTTTTTTCATACACAAGGACGTTCCTGTGGGTTCCTAACATATAAAAATCAACAGATGCCAAATTCAAATTTCTTTTCCAGCACCAGACGAAAATCAACTGCACTTAAACGTAGCTAGTCATAGCATTTCCATACCTCTAGTTCGCTCATGAGGCCACATGGGGCAGGCCATTGGTTGACATAGGAGAATGCATATGTATGCCAAATGTGTATATGGTCCGTCCAAAACACATTACGATGAAATAAGTATTATTTATAAAAAGGTATCAAAATTAAGCTTCCTTACCCCGATAATTTTTGTGTGCAGTATCAACATTAGCATCAAACTTTTGGCTTGAGAAATAAGTTTTTATGTCTACAGTTTTCAAATGAAAGCCCTTCTGCTACAACAGCAATTAATTAAAACGTCAGGTATATTTCAAAATAACTTTTTACTTAGAAGGTATAACTATGTTTTAATCTTACATTTAGGGTCCTTATATGATGACCCCCTTGTGTACGTATCAAGGAGCTCTGTCTGAGTTCGCATGAGTGCTTTCGAATACCCATTGTACAATATCAGCCAAAGTGCTGATGTGTTGTTGCGGGTTAGGTGATGGTGTGATTTTGAAAAATTTCTTGCATTCCCTGAATAGAGACTGTCTGAAATACACAGAAATGTCACTTCCAAACATCACGATGCCGAGGTTAGCAAGTGCTCAATGTACCAGTATCTGGACATGATGCAGGCTGAGCGATCCTAGTCAAAGATGCCACGTGCGATGGGCTATTCTCGTTCCCGGATTAACAGGCTTGTTGCTCACCATTAGAAGACAAAGTCCATAGATGACTGACCAAACCCACGGCGTGAAATAGTCACAACAGCCAAAGACAGACAGATCCAATTTCTCCATTTGCGAGACAGATTTCGGACAGGAAGCGGAAACAGCCAGAATGGCTGTTTTCGCTTGTCGTTTGGGAGACATAACTCTGCATAAGCAGCCCAAAGGTCAGACGACGTCTCGGGAAGAATAATCAAAACCCCAGAAGATATTTCAGGGTAATCCTTTAACCGCTGTTCGTCGTTCCTATAAGATAGTCCCGACTACATGTCCGATGAAATCAAACGCAGTGCTGTGGAGTCCTCTTGTCTGATGAGTCTCACTTCTATGTAGAAAAATTTGACAGCCGGCAAGGTGTGTGGCGCATGAGGAGAACGGAATGTGGACCGCTGCATGCGACAAAGCAACCATGAGAGTGGTGCTGCCGTTAAGGTTTGGTTTGGCATATTTACGCGTTACAGAACTCCTCTATTGGTACTTGGTGGCAGCTTGTCTGACAAACAATAGATAACTGATCCAGGCCTTAGAGAAAGAATGGAATCACACCCCCAAAATACAAAACACAGCATCTGGTTCAAAGAATATTCTTTTAAGTCTCTCTTTATATTAAATACACCTGTGTAACTGATTGTGCTGGTTATAGACGTAAATAATGACATGACTTCGGAACTGACAGACACGGACAGGATGCTATGCAATAGACAGAATATGATACTTTTCAATGCATTTGAGCATTCTGCATTTCAGCAAAATGTTATAAGTTGTTCATACATAACACGTCAATGGACACATGATCAAATTGGTGAGTTTTGACCAAAATAAGACGAATGGTCCTCATGATATTCCAATATAATGACGTGAACCTCTTGTAGGTCTGCAATGTCGCCTGTTGTCTTTCCTCTCAGACCACCATGCTATATTACAACAGTTCACGATTTTTTAGACTTATATCAGAATTATAACTTCCAAGTGTTAAGATATGATAACATTCCACCTGATTTCTACAAACATAAGAGGACGTGTTAAGAATGAAAAGGCTTGCAAAAGTTAGACTGGCCATGGGCATTGGGAACTTAATATACCAAAAGAAACAGAGAAGAGAAATTTTGGTATAATCACTCTGGTTGTGGTAACATTTTTTGCATGTGAACCTTTCCAGGGTTTGATTGTGATCAGTTATACAAAAAGAAACTTTTCAAAATTATAAGTCACAGAAACAAGTCGTCAATTTTTCGTCTGGTCGTGCTTTCTTCATTTTGTTACCATAGGCGACATAAGCGGAGCCTAATGAGAAAGTAACAGACCAGCTGCATGATTCATTAGTCTTTCATTTAAGTACAAGTGATGACAGGTGCAGCCGAAGATTTGTATGTCTGTGTGTCTAGTGAAGTTATCGAACAAAAGTCGTACATCATAAGTGCAAAGTTCTATAATCCAAAATTCCCTGCATTATACAGGGACCATACATTTTAATATGCACAGTTTTTACGTTTCACATCAAAATTGCCCCATGATGCATAATCTATTACAACATGCAGAGAATTTATTTTCATCGAAGGTGTTTAGAGTAGCTGTTTTAACTACAGGCCACTCTTTGTGACCTCGTGAAACATACAAAAATGAAAGAACCGCACATAAAGAATGTAACAAAAGATTTTTCATGGTACATTATGTGATATCATACATCATATAACATCAAAGACATTTGCTTCGATTTCGTTCCACAATTGGCCTGTAGCCCACCCAGCACACGAGGTTTTGTCATGTGCCCGTTTCGAAAAAGATACATTGAACGTTTAATAAATAAAGCTTTATGTGATCTATTGATGTGAACACTGTACGTATGGATCTACACTTACACAGACGTGCTTTAGACTGGTTTGTTTCTCTTAATTCTGCGTGGGCGTGGGCATGTTTATAATTATTGTTATTGTTATTTTTATTATTATTATTATTATCATCATCATCATCATCATCATCATCATCATCATCATCATCATTATTATTATTATTATTATTATTATCAAAAGCCCCAAACTCTTTCGAATTCTTGCTTTTTATAAACCCCAAAAGTCTAGAAGAGGAAAACAAAACAAAAGAAAGAAAGAAAGAAAGAAAGAAAAGAAAGAAAGAAAGAAAAAAAGACAAACCCTTCAACATTTCAAACTCTGTAAGCGGTGTTCGGATGACTTATCGATATATAACTGCTCAGACAAAATTTTTGCAATATTCTTTATGACAAAAAGTTGATGTTCGCATATCGCATATCTGCTGATGTTAAGTTACGTACCCAACTTATTCCACAACCACGTTGCACCTGGTATGAAAGGTAGCAAAATTCCACAACCCACAGCCTCGGCAAAGCAGACAAGATGATATAATGCGTACACATAAAGAATATGTGTGGCAAAACTCTAATCTTTTATTGCCCAACATTTAGTGCAAATACACAACAGTGTGGTAATTGGTATTATCTGTAAAATCGTAAAAGCTGGAGTCGTGTCAGTGTTATGTAATGAATTGGCGTGTATTCACATGCTACTTCATTTCCGGTAATGATGCCTGCATCCAATCCAATGTAACCAGGGACTTGGGCTTTCTTCGGCTTCACTATCAAGGAATCTTCTGTAGTTGCATGGGTGATTGGGATGCCATGGTCCCCAACCCTACAGGAAGAAAAAGCTGTTTGGTACCCAAAGACACACGAAAAGTTAGACGTGTATGCCAAATATACTGAAAATACAAAGTAAAACGAATATGCTGGTATTGAATTTTGAAGAGTAAACGATATCAATTTCTTAACTGGAAGAAAGGCAGATGCACATTTTTGCGCCTTTCTATCGAACAAGGCTGTTTTAATAAAGCTGGCTCATCACCCTGTTACAGTAGTTGGGACTTTATTGTTATCAGTTGCAATTTATACATTTATTTCATGTGCTTATCGATTTTGTGCTGAGTTGTAAAGTATATAGGAATGTAGGCAGCCAGAACGAGTATATATAACGTGCATTTTTGTTTTGAACTTCTTTTCCCACAAATTGAAAAATTTATATTGAACGAATATAAATACCAGCCATCAATTTGCTCATTATCTTGTATTTCTTTTGTGTTAGCACACAGCAAATTGCCTAACCAAACATATTCATTTTTGACATGAAAATGAGTAATCAGCGTATTTTAGATGTTTCGGATTTAATACCCCACGTCTTACATGTGTTTTTTCCTGCACTTTTACATTTCATGAAAGAACCAGTAGAACCGTAATTAAAAGTTCATAATTGTTCATATGACAAATTAGTAAAATTGTTTTGAGGGAAAGTTTGACGGTTAATGTCAAATCATTCTAGTTTGTACATTTTTTGTGCTGCAATTAAGTAAGTTTCAAGTCTCAAACACCATACACACATGATTAGAACACTGAAAATTTGTGGTTCATCTTAATACATGAATGTTGTACAGTCCGTGAATAATAATTCACTGACAAGGTGGGAAGTATACACCAACATCTGTGCCATGGAGACTGACTCGATCAGTCAATGCTTGGCTTCTTTCACAATCCATGTAAAACAAATGTGTCTTCACTAATAACTCGCAACTTTGGGCCAAACAGAGTATCTCAAACCAATGTAGATAATGAAAACTGTATTTAACAAATCTTTGGCTTAGTCAGGAACGCAATGGGAGATCAAAATGTTTTTTATAAAGTAAATAAAAAAAGTGCTGGCGTAATTATAAACAACAACAACAAACCCCCCCCCCAAAAAAAACAAAAAACAAAAAACAAACAAAACTGTACTGGCTTCGGACTACTGGGCATAATAAGCCCGTATCATTTATTTTGGGCAATGAAATTGTGCGGAATCCGTGGAAAGATCAGGAGATTAGTTCTCGGTTTAAGATATCACGACGGACACGAAGCTCAAAATATGTGCAAACAAATGAATGGTTAGACAAATAAACCAACTGATCATCAAATCAATCATTCAACCTATAGTACAAGCAAGCGATTAATCACCTGGCCAACCACCTAACTGATCAATGGTTTGGACAGAGCGAATTTAAAGTGTGAAAAAATGGTCAGGTGAGGTATTCTACGAAGTAGGTCAGCAGCTATGCTAAAAGTAATAAAAAATAAGCGCCAGAAAATATTTCAATTCCTGTAAAAATTCCATCGACACCATTACAAGTGTACCAGTAACTTGCAGTTTTCTTGCATTAATTATTTATGTACCAGGAAAGGTACAGAAAAATATCACAGATAGACACTAAAAGAATGCGAGCATTAGAAAGTCTTGAAATGGTATATTAGGAAAGCTGTAGTAGTGCGAGGCAATCATCGATGTGCAACGACACGGTTGCCAGAAGTGTTAGTTAAATACCCTTCGACGCTGGAGAAAGGCAGATCAGAATATTAATTGCAAGACACAACTCTTGATGTTGAACCTGCTACATTTCTACGATGATTAACTGATCAGCCAAATATATCTACAAACGAACCTCAATCGCGAAAAATAAGCATAAAAGCAAGATTATGAGTAAAGTCTCACCCATCTCCAGTGGTAGTAGCGCGGTAGATCACGATTCCACGGATATTTAGGCTGTGCCCATGGGGATTGATGCAAAACAAAGTATCATTATCAATATAATTCGTGTGATAATCACCGAAAATGGAGATAAATGTGGTTATACTATCATGAGGCTGTGCTGAAACAGAAGCCTAACCCTGTGTATTCATCTGTGGATATGTGGTTAATGTTTCATTCCTTCTTGCATATAAATTAAGTTATATTGTAAAAATGCGGAAGTATAAATATTAATGGTCACCCGAAAGTTGAACTGTGCTTTATGAATATCATCATTTTTCAAATTTGCCCAGAAACATAGTATGCTATATGATCACACGACAATATTACTCGATTTTTTTTTTTTTTTTTTTTTTTGCGTATGGCTATGGAGGTTGTCTGCAATCCACACTTGTTGCAAACTGCTAATTTTGCACTCGAACAGTTTGCACAATAGCTGCTAATTGAGATGGTACTTTTTTTGCCGCTGCGCGGTGCTGGCTGTCCTATTCTCGCAGCTTCGCGGAAGCGAGAACAGTCTAGTGGGGTCACTTTTCTAGAGCGCCATATTGTCCTCATAGGGTTTACACGGCAAAATTACAATGGAAGTTTGAACTTGTTTATTTCTGGGAGTTATGCATGGACACTGATATCAATAAGCCAATACATAACTGTAAGGTGCCTGGTTGTACTTCAGACACGAGAAAACATGGGAAATATGAGAAATACCCGTGGATGCAGGGTTTCCTGTCGCGGGACAGTGCAGAGTTCGCTGTCACGGTAATGATTTCCCTGACTTATATTGAGCTGCATTTAGCGTGGCCCCAGGCAGCGCATCGCTTGGCAACTGGCACAAGCGCATAGACAAAAAAAAAAAAAAACTACTATGCGATACCTGGTGTACCAATTCAGTACCATCTCAATTAGCAGCTATTTAGACACATGTCACTACAACTACAATCTTGCATGTTCCCTTTCAAATGGGACATATTGCTCCATGATGTGAAGTAATATTTTTCATGTGCAATCTCATTCTTATTGGACAAATATGCATTTAAATGGATTCAGTAGTCATATATATATATATATATATATATATATATATATATATATATATATATATATATATATATATATATATATATATATATATATATATATATATATATATGAACGACGGACCTAGTTCCACAAACATACTGCCCTGAAAAGCTATAACTAAAACGCTGAATAAAGTCTCCATTGTTATACAGTTCAAAGTTTGAAGCAAAAGACATGTCTCTGATTTAAACACAAAAAACAAACACCTTATGCATGCATTTTTTTCTCCAGCTACTTCTTTCTTGCTTCACTGAAAACAATTTAATGCTATCTATATTGGGATTATTCTCACTGAGAACAAAACTTATTGTCTACCTTTAAAGGGAGTAAAAATTAAAACATCTTAACAGCTATATAATGTTTTCATAAATGACCTTTCAGGAATTTTTGATAACGAATGTTACTCACTCCAATTATATGGTAAAAACACTTTTTTATATCTGTGGATGATTGAGTCCTCTTGTCAAAAGCCAACAAGGCTTACAAAATTGCTTGGATATGCAAAATATCTATTGTAAAGACTGAAAGCTCAATATTAATTATAGTAAGTCATAAATTTTTATATTCAATAAAGTTCGACGAAAAAATGAAAGAAAAGTCCACTTCAGGAAACGAAATATTATTAATTGTTACTGGTTATTGTTATTAGGAATGGTCCGTTCATTCCTGTGTTAAAGAACATGTGTTAAGCCACGGAGGCAGCAGCTAAATTGAAGAGAATTTTTTGGAATACTATATTAGATTTTGCCGATTTCAATATACTATTAGAGAGAATCATCGCCCGTCTTATTGCAAGCCTGTGAAGTCTGGGGAGCGTTTATTGCTAAATCAGAAAAATGGTTTACAGCAAGCGACATGGAGAATCACACCTTCTACTCCTTTGTAAAAATACTGCTTACCTATTTCAAATTGTGTTTAGGTGCACCCCCCCCCCCACACACACGCACACAAATAAACAAAAGAACATGCAACTTTGCTGTATTAAGTGAAGTGGGTCAGTACCCCTTACCCCTCAAAATAATTTCACATGTGTCTAAATACTCGTTCAGAATAGTAAAACTAGGCACCCAATTATTGTTATGCGACTGTTTCCTTTGTCGTGTAGACAATAGAAATTCCGGACAATTTGTATGGCTGCATACCTTGCAAAACGTTTTCTGGTTGTCATGCTTGTATCATATATAGAAAAAATGGTAGTAATTGGGTAGATTTACAACAAAAAGTTTCCAAACATAACCGTAATATGTTTTCAATAAATGGAATCACGCTTATCTGAAAAAAAATGGCATATCTGACCAAAACGTAACCGCATAAGTGATATCAAAATGGCACTTTAGACCAGTACGACATTTGCATTTGATAAATGACTGAGCTATCAGGAAAGGGATAACTCAATTTAAAATGCATGTTTTAGTTAACACTCTTTAAAAAGAATATTCTTTTTTGGATATTGAAAAATCCACCTTTATTAAGAAATTAGAAGATTTTGATGTAATAATCTACACAACCGTATAATTTTGGTCCCATTATTACCACCAGAGGATAGTTTTGATATTTTTCCTGTTAACCCATTGTTTTTCCGTTGTGTACGTAAGTGATTCAGATGAGTAGCGCAAATTTCCTTTTTTTCTTTATTTTTCAAAACGGCAAACGTATTTTTGAGCGAGCCAATAAAGTTCCATTCATTCTTTTATCATTCATCTTGAACAAATCAATTGTGTGCCATTGTTCATAGTAACAAAACTGTGTTGCTACATCCACCATTTTACATATCATGAAAAGGTATGAGAAAAGAACACCTGAACTCTCACCAGATAAGGTTTGATGCCATCATGCCAATAGGAAGCGTGAATGCGGTATCTCGGCCAGTGACGTACGGGATAATGCTGCGGAGATGCAAAGAAGACATTTAAAATAAAACAAAAAATGGCATTTTATTTGGAATTGTTTTGATATTTGTGCAATACAATCTGACATAACATTTTTGCATTGATGGTGTTAATTGGTGTCTAAATATAACCTGAAGGCTGTAATGCTATAATATCAATATAGTAAAACTTTTATTCATTTTCAAAACAATGCCTTCCTTACAGTCTTCTACAATCAAGTCGCTCACATATGACAACCAGGATTCCATGTTTTAAATATTACAATTACACGTGCTATTAACGCCCCTTAAAAATTCGGACCAACAGTTGTGTTTTTGCGCAATAGCACAACATTGAAAACCGTATGGGAAAATCTTATCAATGATAATTTTACAGCCATTAACTGAAAGTGACCATATATACACCAATGAAGTTAGAATAACTTGGGACCCTATTTTGCGTTAACATAGACAGACAGACAGACTGACCGACGGACAGATAGATAGATAGATAGACAGACGGACAGACAGACAGACAGACAGATAGATAGATAGATAGATAGATAGATAGATATATAGATAGATAGATAGATAGATAGATAGATAGATAGATAGATAGATAGATAGATAGATAGATAGATAGATAGATAGATAGACAGATAGATAGATAGACAGATAGATAGATAGATAAGCCAACAAGCGTGTGAGCAATAATGAAAATAATAAATAAATACACAGATAAATATATAGTTAAAACGTGAAGAACATCATTTGTTTCCAATAGTTATACAAGTTTTGTGAACTTACGTAGTAATATCCTTCTGCCATGTAGTTAGCCAACAGCAGGAGGCCCAAGGCCAGGAGGACACTCAGGGTAAATTGCTTCATTCTTCTTTATACAGAGTGTACCTCTTCCAACATACCCTGAAAGAAGTAAAGCATTTGTAGACATGTTTGAGCATTTCACCACGTAGAAAGATGTAGGGTATATTAAAACTGATAAACAAAAATTAAGCGCATTTATTTTCCCCAAAGGGGCCTTTATAGAAAGTCACTTGAAGGAAATGCATGTGCGAGCTGTACTACACATAAAATGATTTGATGACATTTTGTGCTGTACTTGATTAACTACATATATGCTTCTTGTTTTGAATTTTCCTTTTTGCTGTACCTCATGATGTAGTTATAACGAATGTGCCAGATGTTTTTACGTTTGTAGGGGCTCAACTTCTTAATAAACTACATACATGGTTTGTACTGTTGGATATTAGCAGAAACACTCTAGTCTAATGTTTAAGACGTCCGCTATGTGTGCGCAATTGGTTTTCCGGACTTTGTTTGCTTCTTGTTCAAAATCTTTCCTCTCAATTTGTAAACCAACGCAATGCACATAAAATATCGTTCGTATCAATGCTTCGACTTTCAATTCTCGTTTGGCGAAGGTCAAATTACGAAAAGGCAATGTTAGCAAGGCCTATAAGCATGCAATGCTCCGGGTCAACAACTTTTCTTGGAGTGGGTTGGGTGTATGATGTGTAAGTATGTCTTCATTCAGGTAAATGTTGGTAAATAATCAAGGCAGATGATTGCTTGTGCATGTAGGATTGAAATTTAGATGGTTTCCGCTTAATGAGCAATAGATAAATATTATTGGTAAGCTAATCTCCCCACTCCCCTTTCTCCTCCCCAATAAAAATCCTCTCGGTACCTATATTGCAGAATCCGTCTCCATTTAAGATGAAACTCAAAACTCAAACTTGCATAAACGAAGGCGTTCTGGGTAAAATGTAGGTTTTGTGAAATTTTGGATATTTTGAAAAATTATTCAAGATAAATGGTCAAATTTATATCATTATAATCTTAAAACACGTACCCGAAAAACTTATCAGGGATTTATCATGACTGTATCCTTTGTATGTTTAAAATAGTGTTACAATATTGGAAAATGATCGCTTTTGTGAAATTGATCAAGTTTTTTTGGATGTGCATTCAAAAATAACTGAATGTTTCTTAAAAAGTGTCTGAAATCCTTTTGCACAAGAATTGTTTCAGACTAAATCAGTTTATTTTTATTGAAATCAGAGAATTCGATTTACAGAAATTTCTATGTAAGCCTGAAATTTTAGAGCCGATATCTATTGCAGGTAATCAAGATTCAAAGGTTAATACAGTCTATTGACCACGTATTTTGGCAATTCCTGTAAATTTTATTATGGTTGCAACTGCAAAATTCGGACACAGATAACATAATTTTCTATCAAAATGTCTCTAAATCTCAAAATAACAAAATTATCCAAAGTCGGTTGGACATTGCCCGAAAGATACACACACGTGCTGACAAATCAAAATCCTGTGGTCAGCCTGTCGACCTAAGCTGTGCTGTATATTGGGCATTCTTGAAAACCAAAACATATGTTGCCATTTCCATTTGTTTGTTTGGTGACACGCCAACACACTGCAGCCAATGTATACTCACATCTAATCATGTACTTGTAGTCCTGTATCAATGTTGTCACCATAAATTCATTTAATTCAGATTGAATAGAACCACGATATTCTCCTAATATTTCAGGCACCATAGCTTTCCATTAGTATCTGGCAGCAAGTTTATAATCGATCGCAAGTTATGATATAAGACAGCACAGCCTTAAGGGTTTAAATCTGCTTATTTGTACTGGACATCAAATATATTATGCAACGACTGGGAAATGTATCTTCTTATTTACGACACTCCTAAATATAAACGGACCCTACAGAGTCAGGTGTTTCTGTAGTACCTCTGCGGGGCACGCACATTTATTATCCTTTCCCACCTTCCGAGAAGAATCATGCTTGCACCTCATACACTTCATATGCGAGTCCTTACCTGTCCGGATCCCTGCTTTGTTACCCCTGCTCTAAATGTACTTGAACATTTTCTATTCCTTTCCTGTTTATGGTACTCTTTCTGACGCATTGGCGCATATTAAACACGCATATAAAGTCTGCCTTCCTGTGGATTGAATGGACTACCAATTGTCTTGGACACAACCAACCTTTTTTCGAGTTTTATTTTTCCCAAAATAACTGTAGACCGCGTCCACTTTGATCAATTTATAAACTAAAGACTGACTCTTACATGGTTGTTCCAGACAATAAAAACAAAAGGTGGGGGATAAACAGGTATTTCCAAAATTATTATCGAATGTTTTGTTATATGCTTGAGCTAAGTTATATTTTCCTAAATCACGAGTATCTCTGGAAAGGCTTAATCAGTTTCAGTTATCTCCTCTGAAAGGCAAGACGACCGTTGCTTTCACAGATGAAGTTACGGTTTTCATGACCACAGGGCAGTTTTGGGCCATCATCACTTCCATACTTTTTTTGCAGGCGTAGATATAGTCTGTATATTTGCTGGCTGTTTAATTGGAAATATATATATATATATATATATATATATATATATATATATATATATATATATATATATATATATATATATATATATATATATTGGTATTATTTCGAAGGTTGTATTATGTCATTCAGCCTCCAGAAAGAGTAAGGGAGCTACGGTAGCATGTACTGAAATGAAAAGTTACCCCAACCTTAAAATGGCTTACGTAAACAGTGCACAGTTAAAACAGGTCTTGAAAGAACAAGTTTGATTATTATCAGTAATATAGAAATGAATATTCATATTCAAAAGTTATATAGATATTGATATTAAAACTGATCAGCAGTGTATCACTGACACCCCCCCCCCCCCGGCAAAGAGAAAGGGGGTTCCTATTTCACAAGGGTTACCATACACCCAAGAGCTTAGATCCCCGTGGTGGTGTCTACATATTAGTTGGTAGTCAGGTTTAATTCTTTCAGTGTCAGGTTTTGACCATGTCGACTGCTTTGCGCGACACGCTCTGGGTGTAACACGCCAAGAGCACGCCGACGAAAGCTGTTAACCCTGACCATTATATTTTCTGGAACTATATTGGTACCTAAATGAAAGATCAGTTCACAAGGAGTATGACTCTGGCATCCTTATTATAAATGCGGGCAGTTCGTCGTGGATAAGTGGCAGGCCCACCATGTCTCCTTTTATCTTTGCGCAAGTGATAATTTTTGGCTTTCGAGTGGTTAGGTTTATATTTTTTACAAAATACCAAAGTTACTACTTAATGAATATTTCAAAGGATGAGAAGACCGGTTTTAAACCACCAGTTTTCTGGGTGACTGCCCGTCTCCAGTCATTAGTGAAATTTGTTTGTTGGTCTGCCTTCTGTAGTATTTGATCTTGCTGTCATTTTGGACTTCCAATTTATGAATGCGGGTAATGTTTTTCTGAGCGATTTTTGCAGTTCGATTTAAGTTGCAGTTGCCGTTGAAAGAGTTAGAAAACTTAAACCCCGTGTGCCTTACTTGTTTAAGTTTCATAAGTTGTCATTTACTACAAATGTACTTGTTCAAAGATGGAATTATAATTGTTTATGCAAAGACACTGCACATTATATTTACCCTACTGTTTGCAACTATCCGGATGTTACCATTTTCAAGGATAAAGATTCTTATTGAGAAAAATAGAAACTTAGTTGCAGCGGGCCCACAGCAATCCAATGTGCATCTAATTTATGTGTTCCTTTGCCAAAAAAAAAAAACAACAAAACAGCTATTCTAATTGAAACAACCCAAGTTTTGTTTGCATTTACTTGTAAAACTGTTACGTGTGATATGTACCCTCAATGCACTTTATCAAAGGCAATATGGATGTTAATTATCATTGTGCAAAGCTGACATCAGGTAATTTTTTCGCCCTTCATGTATCTTGATTTGTAGATTTTTTCATAGGCTAAGAAAAATCTCATCGGATTTCAAAATGATCTCGCCTAAACAGCGAATTCACTATGATTTTGATGAGCAAGGATAATTTTGACATCAGTTCAACATGGATTTTCTGATATCTGAGGACTCCTTTTTTCATGATTCTTTGCCAATATCAATATGGTCAAACATGCGGAACATACTTGGAGGAGGTGAGTTCCCCAGCGATACTGATTTAAACCGTGCTCTTTATATGTGTCTCAAAAACGAAAATTTAATCAGAAAAGGCACAAATTAAAAAGTGGGATACCTACTCTTGAAGAGCCCGTAGCAAACAAATGCGTCTTGCCCGGCATATTATTTTCAAATGGTAATCCCTGCCAATTTGACCCCTGCCCGAGGATTAAGATTGAGTTTAACATAGACTTAACGTACTTACTTAGCGTGGGTAATGCGCGAACTACGCTAAGCAAAGCTGTTGACCTCGGCTCTGTTATCTTGATATATCATATCTACAATTTTCATTCTTTTATATTACTATTCAAATTAGTAAAAATGCAGACGGAATTTGATCATAAGCCGGTTTCAACAGATTTGAAGAGGAAAGGTTATGACAACGCCAATTTTGTTGACCTTTACGTGTTGAGTTTTTATTTTGAGACTTTTTACAAATTACTTGGTCGTAGGAAAGAGAATAAGATATTCAATATTTATGCAAAGAACAGTAGCATTAAAAATATTTCCAAAATGGCTGGATGTGGACAGGTATTTGTAAGGTAGGTGTTATCTCTATCTTACCTGAATGATAATAAATGAATAAATAAAAAAATAAAAAAATTAATAGATAGATAAATAAATAAATAAATAAATAAATAAATAAATAAATAAATAAATAAATAAATAAATAAATAAATAAATGAATAAATAAATAAATAAATAATGCGTGACCTTGACCGTGAAATTTAATTGTTACCCAAAACCTTCATCAATTGTCTTTATAAAACCCAGAAAAAAATCAACTACTCTTTTAACCACAGGGATGTGATATCCTGGCATGTTGCACATACGCAAAATTTTCAAGATGATAAAATCCAAAATATACTTAGTTTCATACAAATATGTCACTGACCTGCTTTTAAAGGTCACCCACCATGCCTTAAATCTGGGCCTGCAAAGATGTCGTTAAAGGTAATATTATACGGAATCTGATTACCGTTTTTAGTAAATAACACTTATAGAACTCCTCAGAGGGCCGGGAAGGCTCACTGATTCCCCGTATTTTTCATCCCTATATATATGTGCATAAGTACACTTATATGTGAGTCAAACATAAATATGTTGATTACAACTGAGCAACCTAAAAAATAGTCATGAAAAGTTGTGTTCACAGTTGAAATGCACGGAGCATTGGAGTGCCTGGGACAAGCACACCCTTGGAGTCCAACACACTGGTTGCAACACCGTAGCAAACTCTACTTCAAACGATATATCATGGATATACCTGGGGAATATATTTATGAGAGACCTGTATTTTTGTGGCTGTTCTTGCTCATGTATTGCATTCCCTAGGTGTTTCTCACATTTACCAATGTAAGTAGGTGTTTTACAGGCGCAAACAAATACAGGCTAAAAGCCGCAAGAGCTTATATAACCCCTGTAATAGAAAGAAAATGGTAAGGTGTATGTTCACAGATTAAATACTGGTCATAAGGAACTAGGATGCATACAACAGAAGCAAGTTCCACCATTTTAAGGTTACTTTAACATGTTTAAAAAGAGTAAATAAACATATCTGACGAACACAGGACCAAAGCACCTGCCCTAAAGGGAATATAAAGCTACGTTTGGGTAAAAGTAAACAAAGATATGTGTGGTAGGTATGTAAAATATAGGTATAGTTATGTCTCATATGAAAAGGGTATATGTTTAGAGTTTTGTACCGAACTATGGTCGTCTATTTGTTTTTTCAAAATTCATGATGGAGAGCTTATACATACATACATACATACATACATACATACATACATACATATATATGTGATCGGTATGAGCACACTTATAATGTTGCTAATGATGCAAACTCTCCTTTTCTAAGTTTTTGTAAAGCAGTCCCAATTAGACTTTTAATTAGAAACCCAGAGCACTCAAGAGATACTGAAAACATGTGGGTAAGCAACGCCATGTGAATCTCTGTGGGCACATTCTTTTTATGCTTGTTTTAGAATACCTGTATTTTCTGAGTTTGTTTAACACATCAGTACATGTAGATGATGATTCCCAGTTCAACTGTTCCTGTACAGAAAGTACCAAAATCATAAGTTTCTTTACTCAATTAATATTACATTCCCAAACTTTAATCTTAATGTTTTCAATCTATCCTTTTATCTTGCATGTGGTACAGCATACAATTAAGTTTTGTCGCGGTGACAGAAAATTTACTACACGAAACCATACCATTTCTGAATCCACAGTCTTATTTGCAATATTAAATGGAACTCCTGGAATTATGTCATTGGCAAAAACATTTCAGGCAAACAACAGCCAGGTCATTAGAGCAACTGATAAACAACAAACGGTCTAATATGGTGCATCGGGGAACTCTACGTGTCACAGTTAATATACAAGATGCTTCATGAAGACAATAAACATGCTGTTGATGATGTTAGAAGTATGGTGAAAGTAAAGTAAAATCGCTCAGGAATCAAACAAAAATTTACTACCTGGACAGCTGATCAAGGCTGCTGACTTTGTTGAACCATAGGTTCCTCAGAAACACATACAAAGCGCTGGCCAACAATTGGTTTATGGATTTAGGAAATAGAAATTGAGGGCGTAGCCCTGTATGCATCCTCTCGCAGATAAGGGGGGGGGGGGGGAGAAAACAGGACGGTGAGAGACGCACGGGAACATATACTAAAGGCTACAGGCAGAATTATAAGACAAACCGAGTGGCATTATGTAATATCAGTTTTCCTGGATGGTCGCTAGATGAATCAGCTGTACAACCTGCATGTTTAAATACATACAACTGTATATGATAATTTAAAATATAATTCTCGAATTCTTATCAGAAAAAGTTTACTGTACAGGCAGTTGTTGTAAGTCATGCAACTTTGATGATATGAAGTGCTAAACGCCTTAGAAACATCAATTCGCACAATGGCAACATGCTCGCGAGATCTTCCAGTTTATCAGATTTTTTTTTATGCAAGAAACCAAAAATATAATAAAAAATAAAAAAGTTTAACGGCCATTTTGGTGCTACACATTATTCTAACACGTACCAATGGTTTATACAGTACCACTTTTCATTCAAATGTGACCATTGGTAATTATAATTTTTTTTGGCGGGGGGGGGGGGGGGGGCTGCAATCAATCCTTAAAGGACCTCGAAATAATTATGCTGGTAAAAAGGTTTTTACCGACATTGAGACAAGAAGATTATTTATAACATTTTAGCATTTTAGGAATCCTTTGTTTTATATTGAAATGAGCATGCCAATAAGAAATGTTACTAAATGGATGTGTTCAAACATAAATTTGAAGACCAGGAAAATTTTGCTAGAGGTCAGTGTCCCTTGATAATTAATTGACTATCGCTTGTATAATAAGATATTCTTACTGATATTTTATATGTTAGATTTTTATATCGTGTTCCCGTCTCAAATATGTGTTTAATACACGCATCTGCAAGACTCTCCATCTGAATGAATATAAGCATGGAATTTGTTCTTCCATTCTTCGAAAATTTAAATGATGACTCAGTTTGCATGATTTGGACTATTCTGTCTACGCAAGGTACTAATCAAGCAATGCGATTTCGCACTATGAGATGAAAAAACTGGTTTCAAAGTCAATCGCTTTGAAAATTATGTTTTTACATTACAACTTACATTCTTGTTGGTGAACAAAATTTTTACTCGAAATTTGCATATCGTTCAGGTAACCAGTACTGTGCATCGCTGGCTATAACATTACGGAAATGTCATTTTCTAGCTTAAATAAACCCATCCAGTTTTATTCCAAATATAAGGTTTTGCAAGCTTGACTTTGTATGATGAAAACGGAAAGACAACACGGGCAATTTTATCAGGTGCTTTCAACAGAGTAGTTTTGTGCTGAGCGAATGAAAAGATTACAATGCCTTTGCACCCAAAATTTGTTTTACCATACACATGTCCGAAAAATAATATTGGTTATCCTACCTATATTTGCAACTTTGTCACTGTTCCGCGGATTCTGACCACTCTAATTTATATTGTTTGAACTATATTAACATGGCTCGTACAGTTGCCAAATCTACTTTAAATGTCTTCAAAATGTGTTTTCTGAATGCATGTCCAACATATAACCACGTATTGCTCTGCAGTTTAATGTTTTATTCTATAATCCACATTTTGTATTTTTGCCGGCTGCGGCACCGAGTACCAGTGACATCAAATAAACACACACAGTTAAGATGTTAAAGGTCAAGTGACAAGATAACAGGTATTTGGTAAATCCTCGTTTTTATTGTGTTTTTGTGTTCAGGTGGCCAGGAACTACATTGCCAAAACCTCGAACCTGAACTCTACCCACAATCACAACCGTGGAGCAAAGTACATCTGAAAAGGGAATATGTCGTTGTTGTACCAAAACAGCTTCTAATATGATCAATTTATCACAAACCAGTCATGTTTTTAGAATGCTTTTCTATTTTTTTTCATCGGCGAAACTGAAATTTACCTTTCGAACCTTGCAACACTTTACCATGCGAAAGACAGATTGGTATTCTCTTTAACCCTAATGAAGAACGTCAATACACTTCGTAACATATTTCTGCACTACTTTACAAGAAAAGGCAACCTTGTCATTTGATCTTTAACCCTGCAAGCTGGACCTCCAAAATTTCTTCATACGAAATGACAAAACTAACCTTCACTTCTCTCCTTTCCTCTGTCCCTGCTGGTAATAACTGATTATGAAGACCAGCCACAAATTTATTTTCTGATCAAGTCATCAATATGTATATATGGTTATCTAAAAGTCATTTAGGTGCCTCGACTATTTATAAGAATGGATCGCGCTTGTGCTGAATAAAACGTTGCACCTCAGACAAGATCGCCATCAAGCAATATCCGGAATGGTATGTCCAGCAATCTCACTCAGATGCGCAAATCCTTTAGATTATAAAGCAATATAGTCAACGTATTGAATTTTACGTGTCAAAATATAAGAACGTGTGATAGTCAGGTCAAACGCTGTGGACAATACAGGATTACTTGTAAAACTAGGCTATAAGAGATTCAGTCAAACATTGGAATATAAGTTTGAAGTTTACCATATGTTTGTGATGTTTTAAAGATTTTTCAAGTTATTAGCATTTTCGCTTACTAGAACGATCACTCTGGTGGTCTGCACGTCCATTGTCCACCCCTCTTCTGTCCGTCCTTTCTTTGCTTCTCGCGGGAAAAAATCCCCCAATTCCATTTAAAAATGATGGAGACGCAGTTAGGATAACTATTTATCAAGCTGTGTCATCAAATGTGATGGTTTTTCCTCATCAGATTATGGTAAAATTTCAAAACGCTGTTTTCCAATTATGTACTTTATCCGACACCGCCTCTTGTAGATTGAGTCTTGTGTTAACATCATTTTCTAATTACTTCAAAATTTTCTTGATTGAAAGTAATCATTGCCCCCGGTGATAAACTTTGTTCGAAAACCTAATTAAACTGTTACAGACTGTGAGCAGTTGAAATGTGCAAAAGCGTGGCCTAAGCCTCATTCTGGACAGGTTTCAGGAGCAAAGGTTCAAGATTCAAATCTTGTTGGTTATGAAAAAATGTATTCTCATTGCGTTTGGTGATTTTCCGATGTATGTATGCCCACAGTTTCTTCGATGACCATTGGCCGGGCCATACAGCATATGGTTTTAATAATAAGAAGCTTAATGCTACAGAATAAAATATGCTAATTTGTAAAAAGAACTTCTACTGGTAATTGCTATCTTGTGAAGAAACGTTTCGAATGATCTTTCCACAAACGCAATCTTCAACTGGCCAGAAAACATTCTTACCTGTCTACAAGAAGAATAATCCAAAATCCAAGGGAAATTATTGGCCTCTCTCCTTGCTCTATAATGCGTGAAAAGTCTTTTGAACGTCTCATTCAGATGTCTTTTATGAGTATCTTATTAGAAATAATAGCCTTACAAATACTAACTAAAGTTTTAAGGCAAGCGACTTAACTATAAATCATCTTGTTTCCATATTGCATGACAGACATAATGGGTGTAACTGTGCAAATTATATCCCTTGATATATCAAAGGCTTTTGTTGAATGTGGCACGAAAGTGTCTTGTTTTACATTATACAGCTTGGGTTCAGAGATTTATCATGGAATTTGTTGACAACTTTATTTCAATTCACTTTTAGCCTACAATCATTTTATGGTCGAAATCATCTTGGGTACCGTAGAGGCAAAAAATACCAGAGGGCTCTATACTTGGCCCTTTACTGCGCATGCTTACATTTACAAATGACAACACTGACAACACAACCTGTGAAATCATAATGTTTCCACACGACACCCGCATCGTGGAAATTATACAAAATTCAAAATGTCTTGCTGTAAGAATCACTAGTACCCTTGACAGAATCCATATCTGGAGTTAACTTTGGCGACTCACATTTAATGCAACAAAATCCATAGGGGTCTTTCTCACGGCTAAAAGAAATAAGCAAGACCACCCACTGCCTGTCTAGGTAATATATTTATACATAAGCTAAGGGACATACCCGCTTGGGTATAACATTCACACGCAATAACATCATCACGATGTTCATATCATCTGCAAAACATATTATCCGGATGTTTTGAAAAATGAACTTGGCATAAACAATATTTCAGATATAAGAAGAAATGACGTATTATATTACACATACAGTTTGTTGATAATTTGATAGATTCACAGAAAAATGGGATGTAAAGGAATTTTAATATCAAAATTTATGAAGAGGACTCCTCTATTCCACCTTTGTTCTGGATACTCAAATTACACACACACAAAAAAAAAGCTTTCAAATCTTACCATTCCTAGCCGGTGCTTCAAAATGTACAGCAGAACAATTATCAAAGGATGTAACGCTATGTTTGACTGCAATTAGGAATCATTTCCATAAATACTGTACTGCCTTTTTCGAGAAACTGTGAAAACAATTGTTACTTGAGTATTAGCAATTCTTGTTTGTTTGTATCTAAAACATCAAAGATTCAAAAGCAAGAAATATCAAGTGTTTTTATTTTTCTACACTGTACACAAATCTACTCATAGATAAAGTCAAAAGTTGTCTTTCAGAATTAATCAGCAATGTTTTTAAACATAATGGAAAACCATACATAATTATTTTTTCATATTGAAAGAAAGCATACTGGTCGCATAATAAACATTCAGAAAGTAAAGTTAAATCTTACACTGTTGAAACTTGATAGATGCTATAAAATTTCTTTTGGATTATATTTTTCCTTGATGTGGACTTTTGGTTTAGCAACTTCAGCTCGTTTCGTTTGGATTTATATGTAACCTGCTTTGAATTTAAATATACGGATAAATAGATGATAAAGTATTTTCGAGTGGCTACAAAACTATCAAAAAACGCAAGATAAATTGATGATATTTGCTTGTGTAACTACAAAATGTTATTGAAATTACTCATGAAATTTATCCAAAAGATATCCCATTGGAAGGTAACTTTTCAGATGGTTTCAGAGATGTTTTTCTCGCTTGGATATTCGGGTTGCTAATGACAGGTTTTGCGTTAAAGTCTATCACAAAATTGACGAGTTTAACTTTGAAGTTGCTAACGATCCTTTTCCTGACAGCAATATTTTGGGAACTATTGGATATAATTAGACAGTGTCATTACCATATCCAAACCGTAGTCCTAACGAAACAAATCCAAGTCAATTCCGACCAAAGGCAATGTTCCTTGGTATGTATAGCTGAAAAATATAAATTTATAGTTCGTATTTACCCAAAAGAGACCAAAACGTAAGTGCAAAGGTCCATGGGGGGAAAAACCTTATCTAGTTTTCACATGACAGAATGCAAAAAGTTTTGTTTGAAATTATAGGCCTATTTCAGTAAATTGGCTTGAACAGTTGTATCATTCATGTACATATAGGACCATACAATTTATGAAAAGGGACCAAAATTTGCACCACATCAGAGAATTTGTAAGCGGAGGTTCTTAACTTGTTGAAAATGTCAATAAAATTCAGTATTTAAAAAGGTACTACTTGCAACCACCATCTCAACAATGATCATCATCCATATAAGTCCACAAAGCGACACCAACACCAACATCAATCCATCAGAAAAGCCCTCTAGGCCTAAAATGACCATCAATAAGAATCTAAACAACATGATTATATAATTCGACGTGTTTTAGGCATGTAATTAAAGACATGATATTGTTTTAAAGGAGATAAACTAAGAGTATTTCCAAAAGAAAAGTGTCTGAATTTCCAAATATAGTAAGTACATTGGTTCAAATGTTAAACATCAGCCAGAAGCAAGTGACATTAGGCCTCAAATCATTAAAACGTAGTCAAAAATGCATTACAATAGTCAAAATTTGTAAGGATAGCAGTCACATTTCAAGACACTTGCTTCTGGCTGATGTTTAACATTTGAACTAATGTACTTACTATATACTATACTACGACAGTTGCAACCTTGCCTGATTGTACTTGATATCTGGTTAAGAATAATTATATTTTAATATCATTCTCTTGACCTTAAAGCGTATGGCTTTCATTTTTTTCTGACATGCCTGACACATTTCGCTGTTTATATCCAAATATTGTTAGAAAGTTTCGCCGCAATAATTTTAAAGACCTTAGACTTGCCTGTTTTGCTACTTACGCCTATCTTTTGACATCATTCTGTTTTATTATTCACCTTTCAAACATTTTAGGCTCACATGTTTTCTGTCAGATTAAACCCCCAGGGGCTACAGATAGCAAGCAGCGGTCGATGACAGTTGTAAGATTGCCTGGTTGCACTTAAAATGTGGTTAAGAAAATTGTTTTGATAACATGTTTTTTTACTTAAATGATAATGACTTTCATTCTTTTCTGACATGTCTAAGTACAGATTTACTCAATGACAAAAAATTACTAAAATTGGCAGTATTTACTCAAATGTCACAAGCTTGACTCATCATGTTGAAGCATTGACTCAGGCTTGGCTGTAAAATAGTGGTCTGCGGATTGAAACCTTCATAAGTCAGGTCTAGGTGTCATCATGGGGTTTGTTTTGACATTTCTGGTACAGGATGTCCTTTGTTGCAGTACTTGTTAGGATTTCCCTTGGTTTCTTCAGGTTATGTAGCTGCAACTGTTTATTTTACAATCACTGGAACTGAATATAATGCTCCAATTTGTTTCTAGTTCAGTTAAATACACTGGCAGGTGGATTAACTAAGGTAAGCTATCCAGCTAGAAAATGTATGTACTGGTTCAGGGGCAAGTCAAACTGTTCTTATCTGAACTTGTACTTTACAAATTTAATAATTGTATTCGGTTTGATCAGTATTCTTTTATTCATAATGAAGCTCTGCATTTATAAACAAAACTTCACCTATTTAGCTAATTCGTTATTTGCGACGTTCATATTTATTCGTCATTATGTGGGTTGTCTCTGCTGGATACTTAGCTTAGACATGTATTTTGCTACTCAGAGAGACATGCACGCGTACAAGCTCCGAAACATGTTGTGAGTGTCTACCAACTGAAAACCCTTTACTTTAGCCTAATGCAGCCTATGTCAAAATTCTAAAGAAGAACGTGTGCAATATGGACAAAATTATTTCCATATGTATATAGGTTAGGCAGTGCCATGCTAGCTTACGGAGACTAAAGAGTTCGGACTGCGGAATAGGGTAATGATTACAAGGAAGTGGTTCTGGACAAAAAAGACACAAATACAGATAGCTTCCATCATCATGTCGGTATTAAGGCCTGTTGCGGAGACTCAAACAAGAGCCAAATCATAAAGTCTTAAGCCCATAGCTGAACATGGGTGCATTCTATTTGATAGCTACACCACTGGCCTTTCATTATCCCTGGAATCTACCCACCATCGGGCTGTCTGGATTTGTATTGGTGCCCCCAGACATACCCGTCGCTTTCTACTTCTAAATGAGCTTGGTTGACCAACTATATCCACCCGAGGTAAGTATGACAAATTGGTTCCTTCTTACAAAATGATCGATAAGCTGATCCGAAGGTACCCATTATACGATCTTGTGCCTTGTGACATTGAAAGATGTAGCCTATGGATTATATAGCAGATTACATTGCTTTCCTCGATGGTTTTCCGTGCATGGGCCTTACCCTTTTGCACCTAGGTACCTTGCGTTTTACCACTCCCCTGTATCCAGTAAATATCACGCAGTCAGCAACTTCTGTGTGCTCTTTCCCTAATGAAAATACATGCCACTTGTTCCTTCCCTGTCTCAATTTTGCAGCCCATAAAAACGCGATGTGCAACATACTTACGTAGCACCTGAACCCCAAGCTCATGTTCCCATGATTACTTATCTATCGATAACATAATCAGAAGAAGAGATGATTAACGACCAAATTCCTGTAGCCATTCAATTATATAGTTTTAAGACAAGAGAATTTGAGTTTTTTTCTGGCACTACATTAATTGCTTTTGCATATATTTCTGTGCTCAATAATCATACCATCCCTAACTTTTATTAATTTGTAACATTTTGTTTAACATTGTGTGACCTGGGTTTCATACTAACCAATGAGCCTATTGTCCATCGCTACATGTATCACTTCCCGATAGGCCTTCCACAGCGTGGTGTAACTTTTTACTGTTTGTTGTATTGTCTTGCCCTGTGCGGCTTCAAAATAAATTATGTGCCACTTATCGTTTGGAAAGCCTTTAGATTGGTCAATTGGAACTATTTTGGTAATTTTCAGGAAAATATAAATGTTTAAATCAGTTCAATAAACCTAATTTGCCTACATTATGTGGGTCATATGGTCTCCTTGCCAATGTATATCACAGTATCGATGGATCAGTTAATCTGGCCAGCATCAAATTGAAGTCGATGAACTATGGTCTATTAGGTTACGCATTGACACAAGTGACCCCTCATATCAATATAACAGCATGCGGGAGGTTGGCTGACTGATTAACATCATATTACCATTGAATGAGGTCAACAGATCCAGAAGTATTATTGCAGTAATGGTAAATGGAAGACGAGATTCTTATCTCAACTACCTGTCAAGCCGCAAGTGTGGCATGAGAATATATATGTATGTATGGATGTATGCATGTATGTATATATATATATATACATATATATATATATATATATGTGTGTGTATGTATGTATATATGTATGTGTGTGTGTGTGTGTGTGTGTGTGTGTGTGTGTGTGTAATCGAAAGGTATACCCACATGGTATTTTCCACCCAAAAATTAACAAGACTTGCAGGCAAGCTTGGTATTTGGCACAGTCAGAAAACATCTACATGTAGCACAATAATAAAATTAATGTCTTTCTTCTTCACTAGTTCTGCATCAGATATCAACTTAAAACCAAATGAAACCTACATTATATCGGCTGCAGTAAAATGAGCGTTTGAAATCATACGCAGCAGTCATAGCCCATTGATAACATTTTACATATTTTCATCAAAATATTGGGCAGTGTATGACACTTACAAAACGCGACCTTCGGTCACGCAGTAGGTAGAGGCAAACAGGTAGGGAACAGTGATTTTCTCAACAGGTTTTAGATTTATTCATATGTTTTGAATATCCCACAGATCACAAGTATTATAAATGAACTGCTTCCCATTTCACATTTTAGTATTTGATATTTCGGATCGTGCTGCATGATCACGATAAAGTAATTGAAGGTAGGATACCCCCCCCCCCCCAAAAAAATGGGTTGTGGCATGTAGGTGCTTAGAACGTCCCACACTCACCGTGCAACAAGAATCTAAAGCAAAGAACGGGTTTGTTTGACGTATTGGGATTTTTCATTTAGAATCCAAAGGGGTTTACTCTGTAACACCCAATGCGAAAAAACTCCTATCACACAATACCAATACCTATATGTATGTATGTGTATGTGTGTATGTACGGACATACACATGTATGTGGTGTGTTCGTACGTATTTATGTATGTGTGCATGTACGTATGTATGAATGTGGTGTGTGTGTGTGTGCGTGTGTGTGCGCGCGCGTGTATGTATCAAGCATATATTAAAATTCGATAACTTTTGTGGTTCATTGAATACGCCTAGAGCACAAACATATGAACTAAAATTTGAATGGCAAATCCCCTTCTCGCAATAGTTCTGCAGATATTCAACATTTTAACCTTCGAAGTGTTCATGATTTGCATAAATTAAAATTCTACTTTTTGTTGTGGTGCATTGGATACGCCTATAGCACAAACGTATAAATGAGAGTTGAAATAGTACCTTTCCTTTTAATAGTTTTGAATATATTAAACATTTCAAATTGCTATGATTTATATAATTTTAAACCAGGCGTTTAATTTCATTGATGTATCAATAGCTGTAAAATGTTGAGTTTTTCGGTGATATGGTGTCCAGGAAAACTCTTGACGAAATGGGATATATATATGTGTGTGTGTATATATATATATATATATATATATATATATATATATATATATATATATATATATATATATATATATATATATATATATATATATTTGTATATATATGTATATGCTTGTTCCTGGAAAAACAATACGGCTGTTTTAGCACACAGACATAACAAGCAAATATAAAGTATAGAATTATTCCCAGTTCTTGAAAAATGTTCATGAGTCGCAAACTGTATTGAGCGGCTTGGTTCAAGATCTCCCAGTACAACTGTCCTTGATATGGCTGGGCCATACATTATACAAACACTAACACCCCCTTGGACGTCCCCACGCCTGCCGTTCTACCGTTGCCTCATGTGTCACAGAAAAATTTAAAAAAAATAAAAATCAAAGAACACCACCTTGATAATGACAGCAATATAATTAACATTTTACACCACGTGTATGAAAATGCTGACTACGAAATTGTACTTAAAAATATGCAATGCAAATTATACTCAACACGGTTTTCCAGGTGTACTACAATTAAAGTTTTCTGCAAAAAGTTGTTCAATAAAATTCCCACAAGTGGTGGATTTTAATGCAGAATTTTCTTTTCTCCGTTTACCGCAAGATGTCATCACTATCCAGATGCTCCAAAGCGGTTTTTGTATCTTATGACTGTATTTTCGCAAACAATGCAGCATGGGCAAGAGCATAGTATTGATTAATTACTGGGAGCGCTACAATACAAACAAAAGCCAATATAAGGCAGAATGTAAGTAGTGGTCTGGAGAAGATAAAAATTTAACACATGATCATGAATAATAGATAAAAAGTTACAACGTTACTCATTTGGACGGGGGTCGTTTTCGAGGTTCCTCGAAATGTTCTTTTTACATTTTCAAAGCTGTCAGCAGAACGATTTGGGGTGCACGGTTGGCTGAGCGGTAAGACGCTCGCCTTTCACCTCTGCGTACCCAGTTTCGATTCTCGACCTGGGCAGCATGTGGAAAAAGTTCCTACCACTTTATCCGTACACGGTGGTTTTCTCCGAGTTTTTCGGTTTCCTCCACTAGGAAAGGTAGGAAGTATACGCCAACATCTGTGCCATGGAGAGTGACTCGATAGATCAATGCTTGACTTCTTTCACAATCCATGTAAACCAAATGTGTCTATACTTTTTTATTACATTTTTTTACAAATCATATTTTGAAAAATAAAAAAGTCGCTAACCATGACCTGTTGCATTAATTTGGTTGAGATACCTTCCCAAAATATTTGATGAAAATGGGGCGTCTGGTTCTTCGGAAAAGTCCCAAATATGAACCATTATTAATGAAGAACATTGGATTTGTTCTTTACACAGCTGTTTAAATCGCACTGGTGGCCCAGAGTGACTAGCTAGAGCTGGGAACACTGGGCCACGACCCATGGCGTGGTCGTTGCAGTCGTTGTTGCCCGATGTGGTAACCCCTTCCCCAGGGGCCTAACTTTCCCTGATTCCCTGAAACATCTCTCTCTCTCTCTCTCTCTCTCTCTCTCTCTCTCTCTCTCTCTCACACACAATGATGATGATGATGATGATGATGATGAGGTATTTCTTTTTTTTTTTATTGTATTTGATGCTTTATTTATTTTATTTTATTTTATTTTATTTTTACGGGGGGGGGGGGCAGGGTTGTTCCCTGGAGCTATGGTGACCCTTCACTCCAAAAGTAAGGGTTTGCGATTGTTAGCAGATGGAGTAACACAAATCAACGCTCTCCGAAGCTTTCAGAAGGTGGCGTGCCGGACATAGAGGGAACTCAAAAACCGAAAACAACAAAATGCTACCGGAACTGTCGGTAATGTCAGTAAATTTTAGAATTATCTCCAAGGACGTTACAACAGGTGACCACTTCAGTACATATTGGCAGAACAACTGAATGAAGATACCGAAGCCCGTTATGGAAAATGGGATAAAGGCCTATTTTATAATTTTCCTGCGAACTATTAAATACTTCTTCGAAACAGATGGTAGTGAGTTCGAGTCTAGTGGTCGTCCTTTATTTCCATTATAGGGCCTACATTTATTTTTTTTTAATAGCAGGATGATATACACATCTGGACAGCTGATTATACCTTACACCAAAATTTAACATCAAGAAACTTATAAACATTCTTTTGTACATATAATTTTGGGGGAACCACAAGCCCAACTCGGGTTTTTTATCCCTCGCCACAGTTTAACTAAGAACATTTATCTGTTATTTTTAACTAATTGTCAATTTTCCATTTCAACTGTGTATCTACTAAACGTGACAGTGAAGAATACTGAATAAGTTGAGTATTCATTGCAATATATGTATACATACATATATATATATATATATATATATATATATATATATATATATATATATATTTGATTGTACTTTAAAGCACACTGAACGTACATGTATATATATAAGCAACTTATGATAGCCAACTATTATGACCTTTGGTTTTATCAAAAATAGAGGCAAGTTACTTTTTCATTAATATTTTTACTATAGATAAAGGAAAGTTATTTTTATCATTTTTTTCACACAAGAAATCAGTGACCACTTACTTTTATCTGGAGACGACAAATTTTATCTAACATAAGTCTCCACATATTTAACAATGATGGGGACATTCGTTTTCCAATCCAAACGTTTTTGATGAGAACACAAAATTTAGTGTGTCAGGGCAGATCTATGAACTCGGTTTATTCATTTAATTATTAATTTATCTATTTGTTTGTTTGTTTGTTCGTTCATTCATTCATTCATTCATCTATTTCTTATTTATTTATTTATTTATTTATTTATTTATTTATTTATTTATTTATTTATTTATTTATTTATTTATTTATTCATTTTGTTTGTTTGTTTGTTTGTTGTTTTTTGTTTTTTTTTGGTATTGGATGACGGTACCCCAATTTTTGTTTTATTACAATTAAAAGTACTGTTATCGACTGGTACTAACATTTTTTTCGGGAATGACAGGACTTCAATTTTTATCCCATATTGCAGCTCTATGTTAACAAAACTGAACTTCATTTTGCATTCAATTACTTCGTGATATGTGATGCTTGGGAGCAGAATTACTAGAAGTTTTGCTTATTTCTCAAGCCCTTTTCTTGCACTTTAAAACAAAAGCATGTTTAAAATTATGTTACGTGTCCAATGAAAATCATCATTTGCATAATGGCATGGTTTTCGATTATCATTATTATTGCACCGAGGCAAGCAAGATACTCCCCCAGTCTTAAATCAACACACAAAGACGCTTAAGAGCCAGGTACAAAACTAACAAAACTCACTTGCTAGGAATATGGCGGCTTGTACAGCGTGTCTGACAGCGTTAGTTAACACCTGAACTGGACCCGACAGTTCCTAATACTTGCTGTAATTTCAATATAAGAGGCCCAAGATATTCGATTTGACGATACGAACGCACCACAAGAACTCGGCAGCTTTAGGTTTAACTATGGAAAATCTTTCCACATAAAAACTACTAAAGTTACTTACAGAGTATGAAATTTTTTAATCATTTAAATGGGGGGGGGGGGGCTTTTTTCTTTTCTTTTTTTTTTTGTTTTTTGTTTTTTGTTTGTTTGTTTGTTTGTTTGCTTTTTGTTTGTTTCTTTGTTTTTTATGGTTTTTGTTTTTAAGAATATATCAAAATAAATATTGCTCTGGGGATTAAAATGCCAAGGTCAACAGGTGTGCAAGGCTTGGTGACTTTTCATTCAGTAAATTATGTTGAAAAAAAAACAAAAAAAAAGCTATAAAATGCCTCATATTAGTAGCTATTATGAAGAAAGAATAAATCTGGTTCAACTCAAAGCTACCTTGTTTTGGGGAACAGTTGCTAGGGTCAATTGCAATATTTGAAGCACCGCATAACTGAACTTTCAGTGAGAATTTTGACCTGTAGGATCCGATTTAGGCGTAGATTAAATCAGACACTCCATACATATCTAGATATGTAAGGATAAGATCATTTACACCAGATGGGGCAATAAAACCTCTCCAGTCACTAAAATGCAAAGCTGTTTTTTTTCATAATGAAAAAGGTATTGCAGACCTATATTTCACAAACTTCCCATTTTTTCATTCCTCTTATATCTGACATTTTATTCTACGTGTGTATTATGTAATGTATATTTATGTACTTCAAACGTTTTATCCATTTGGAGGTGTTTAACAGAAATATAAATGTGGGACTTCAACATGGTCATATCCAGTTGATCGTAAAATGAATTAAAGCGTACTCTGTATTGTACCACATATTCCAATAAGACTGGTACAGTTTCAATATAAGCTCAAACCTACAGATATGAACACGTTATGGCAAATGTATACATGTTTTTATTTCTAAAATTGACTATCTTGTTACATTAAAAGACTTTAAACTCGTCCACACGGCAGAGCATCTGTTGTTTCTGCTATGGGCCAAAGCTTGGATGTGGACAGTTTCTTTCTTTCTTTTAAACTCGTCCACACAGCAGAGCATTTGTTGTTTCTACTATGGGCCACAGCTTGGATGTGGACAGTTTCTTTCTTTCTTTCTTTCTTTCTTTTTTCTTCCTTTCTTTCTTTCTTTCTTTCTTTCTTTCTTTCTTTCTTTCTTTCTTTCTTTCTTTCTTTCACCTATTACATTGTTGGGCTGCTCAATAAGACCTGTATTATTGAAGTATTTAATATTATAATGAAGTGAGACACAAATTAAAAAAATATATATAAATAAATATTGGAAGCAAAAAAAAATCCTTGAACATTTTAATACGCATCCTGATTTGCACGCGGTACCCATACTTTTAACGTACACCCTCCCTGCCCATTATGCCACATAGCTGACTGGCTTTTAAATGATATATAAGAGTGAGTCAACGTAACGCTTGAGTGTTGTTTACCACGCACATGAGTTCCCTTTTCAAATACCGCAGTCGCAAAGAATTTCTTCTTCATTTATTTTTACTCAACGATTTGATCATCAGTGACAATGCTATATCTTCATAGATCTATAATCCCCAAATGGTTACCTCATTTTTTCTGTTATTCTAAAAAACGACAATAGCAAATTACACGTGGCCTGCATTCATGGTCCTGCCCTTATTGAACTCGGTGCTTTCGTTTTTTAACCAGTCTCGGGGTTTTTCCACACTTTTTCGCTCTTTGGAAAAACTACGAAGCAGCCCTAATAAGCTCAAACTTTGACCGAGCAGGTGATCTGGGTCCCTTGGAACACTGCTACCACTTAATTTTTAGACTTGTTGCTGCTTCAATGCCTGTTACAATATTCCTATACTGGAACCCGCTGACACCTACAACTGGCAACTCCATGGCGTTGTATTTACATTTTTAGGTAATGCTCACACTGGAAAGGTCCCATTATATATCGTACATTACATTCGTTTGAAAAATCAACCTTCGCTTAACACTAATCACACACATATTTTGGATACTACGTTTTCAAAATATCCAAACGGGACTCAACCACATGGACTTGGCTGCCATTTTGAAAATTGTGGATTCCGCACCCAATGGTTCGTAAATGAGGATAGTAATGGGACAGGGGGGGAGGGTATAATGCATGCAATCAAAAATATATGTTTTAAAATATTTCAGAGCATCAATAATGATATTATTTATTGGGCTTCTTACTATATACCAATCCTAGGAAGGCCGGACCATGAATTAACAACGATCGTCAAAAAACAGTGTAACACCACGTGCCAAGCATTTTTAGAATGGAATACGATTGTGTTTCCCCGGCCCAAGTCAACCCTCCAGACAAGTTGAAATAAAATGTTGTGTTTGAGTTGACTTTCCTCCAAAATAACACTGTGGGGGGCACTTGTAAATATATAAATAATAACTAGGCAAGCAAACAAACAAAACAATAAAAACTGTTCTAAGTCCACAAAGGGCTGTTTTCATCGAAACATCATTAATCACGAGCTTCACATAAAACATAGCTGTGGCACAATAGTGTGTTTTATTTTACCTTAATCCAAAATATACACCAGGTCATGAGCAACTGGGGTTGCATTCAATAACACGCACATACGAGTTTTGACAGTTCTAGTGTGATAGATTCGCAAGTTTTCAGACTCTGGCTTACTTCTTCTCTGGATCGAGTCCTGATAAACATCCGACATATTCTATATAACATGGATCGTTTGGATCTCCAAAGGTGCCTCCCTGCAATAAAGCAGACATGCAATTTTGCTTTTTAGGCTCGCGTTTTGTTATGCTGGGTATTTCTTTTCATTTCAGTTATTAAATTTCAAATTCTTTCAAGATAGTATCCATTCAGGTACCAGTCCGCTTGGTGTTATACTAGTTTATTCCAAGTCAACAACTTTTCTCGTAGCCGACGAAAGTCTATAATTTGGTTACTACCATTTTTTTTTTTATATTTGCATAATTAAATTTTGTGTGGGCAGGAAACGACGAAAATGAAGCCATCAAAGACCATTTTCAACAAATTTTAAGAGAAAGAGCAAAATAGCCACGTCTACTTCGATGAACTGATTTTGCACAGTAGGGCTCGAGACTAAAAAGGAACTAAGATGCTGAAATTGTCTGGCAGAGAAACAAAGCCATGATATATGGCCAAGTAATCAGCTTGGTGTATCCTATAGAAAAGTACACATAGGTCCGAAGGTCGACAAAAACTCAAAAGGGGTTAATTACCGCAAAAACACATCATTTAGCAGGCAAGATCGACGTACAAATTTGAAATTAGCATTCGTCTACCGGCAGAATATGATTATTCGTCTTAGTGGAAGCCACCAGACAAGCGGATCGTGGCTTCCCCCACAAAGAATAACCTCGCTGAGACGGCAAAAATGACTAATCATGAATATGTGAATACATCGCCATTATTCATTTCATAGATGCTGTTACATAGCATTGTATGTGAATAATTCTCAATCACGCATGTAATATATGGTGCACATGGCATTCTGTATGAGTACGCCAGTCACTTATAAATTGTGTTGGAATATGATGCATTCGTGGCATCAGGGATTGGCAAGATGAGCACTGTACCGCAAGTGTGACAACACTCGTATGACAAGTGGGATGATGTTGACGAACGTATATGGAAAATATGTAAAAATGAATGACTAAACAAATCAATCCACAACGAGGCTTCATTGCGCACATTCATTCAAATAAACTATTCTTACTGACGGGTTAGCCAAAAAGGTATACATGAGCACGAGAAATAATTAAATTCCATTAACATTGTCTTAAATGTTCTTTTAAATATATCAATAATCATGATTTTCTTGAGTGCGAATATAATACAACTTTCCAACCCCGTTTATATCATTTTTTTCGATCCAGTAATTTACTTAATTTATTTACGTTTTCCATACAGAACAACTATATTTTTCAACCTTAGGACAATTTCAATAAAATTCATATACGTAAGCAGACATTTGCAATTTTTTGACATTTTCTTTAAATCAGTTAGATAAACATTTTGCATTCTGTCATTATGAAAGGCAATACCAGGCTTTCAAACTTCCAGGGCAGATTTTAAGTCCGCGATGCTCACAATGAAGTCTTACCGTAAAAGTCCTGAAGGCGTTCGTGAGCAAGCTCATAAGCATGGCATTACCCCTTCCGTTCCTTGATAGGCGGTTGTGATGATAATACTGCGCAGACAGATCATAAAAAGTAAAGAATATTTTAGTATTAGTCACCATATGTCGGTGTGGTCATCCAAAACACACAGTTACTTTCTCTCAATACATGTTCAGAAGGACGAAAAGTTTAAACAAACCAAATCACAATATTTTAATCTTAATTAATGCAAGATATTCTTTCAGGACTTCGACCAATTATTTCATTACATACAGTTTTGAATGGGAATACCCTTCATGAAAAAGGTTGCTAGTTGGAGTAACAATAATCGTGATTTGTTCAGTGCGATAGTGCACGAATATGTTCCAAATCGAATCAATTCATGTTTATATCGTCGTAACTCTTGTTTTCAGTCAACCACCCGTGTTCATAATGGGCGTGGGGTTAGGACAATTTTGCTACCACAATATAAGGTTACTTTAGGGGACTTCATTAACAGATTTCAGACGAAGTTTCTTCATCTGTTTTTCATTAACCTGGACAAAAGGTAATATGGGCATTTTGAAGTAACTCCAGATTTTTTTTTTTTTTAAATCCAGACTGGGCTGGGTGTTTGCGACACATTTTTTATGTTGGCTTCCTAAACATGCAAAAAACACGTGACATTTGGCGTTACACCTTCCTCACAGTCGATCGCTACAAGATGTCCATAATACAGATGCTGGGACATTGTTAGAGTGGTACGTATCAAGAGATAATGATCAATTTGTACAGGTTGGGTCATTGCACATGCGCAGCATGCACAGCAACTTTATATAGATTGACATCACTGGTTAACAATGGACAAATATCCATTTCAATTTGGTATGCACTCTGTTCGATGAAAGTAGAAAAAGCATGCACGCAGCGATCACCAAATTACAATTCTTTCTTTTTGGGAGACTTTATTGCCTCCTCGATGTTTAACTAAACGTGTCACTTGACAGATGATGTCGCCCAGTACCCTTGTACCGAGGCCAACGAAAATGTTTATGTCAAGTTTCTTATTTTGGATATAAGGATTTTCACTTCTGTGTAAAAATTGTCATATGTTTATCTTTAAAAAAAAATTTCATTTTTTTTTTAGTTTTTGCAGATGTTCTTTTCCTGGTGGGAGTCGAAAGGCGCCCCCTGGTAAAAATGGTGTAAATTTTGAATGAACACATAAACAGGCACTGACAGCCAATTGTGAAACTGAAAAATCCGAACTCGAGTCCGGTCTGCTTACATATTGTGCGAACTCACCCTTCTGTGTCCTTCCGAATTAGCAACCAACAGCACCAGCCCCAAGGCTAAGATAGCACACAATGTTAACTTGTTCATTTTCCCTTGTGAGTGGTGTACCGCTGGTCCAGTTACTGCGTGCTCTGAAGCAGACGACAATTTTTTTCAATAATGAGGAACTGCAGACGCCCTGAGAGTCTAGATAGCAATACTTGTCGAAATTATAATAATAAAACTCAATTTTTAGAACGCATATTCCATACACAGTATGCTCATAAGCGCTTTACAATAGTATGAACCCATTGCACAATTGATAATACATGTAAAAAGAATAAATGACGATGTTGAATGTGCATTAATAATCACGATAGAATGGCCACTTAGTCATTAAAAGCTTGCTTAAAAAGGTGAGTTTTCAATTGTCGCTTAAAAATAATTAGTGACACGGTGGATCGGATATGAATTGATAAGCTGTTCCACAGTTTTGGGGCCACAACTGAAAAGGCTCTGTCACCAAAGGAGTGGGTCATGCAGATAGTTTGTGACAGTAAATTATGTGATTGTGACCTGAGCACTCGACATGGTCTGTATGAAATTAGGCAGTCCTTTAGATATTGAGGGGCATTTCCTTGCAGGCATTTAAAAACAGGTAGGAGTATTTTAAAATCAATCTTTTGCTTTATAGGCAGCCAATGGGGGGTTTTCAGCACAGGTGTGATGTGATCCCTCCTTCGAGATCCAGTCACAATTCTTGCAGCTGTACTTTGGATCCGTTGCAAGAGATTAAGGAGGTATTTTGGTAATCCAACCAGGAGCGAGTTGAGGTTATCAAGCCTGGGAGTTACGAATACGTGTATGACTGTCTCTGTATCTGATTGGGAAAGAAAGCTACGGATGTTTCGAATATGTCTCAACTGGAGGTTGGATGATCTACAAATAGCATTAACGTGGCTTTCAAGGCTCATGTGACTGTCCATCATGGCACCAATATTTTGCGCCTTGGCAGATTCGGGAACAGAAGTGGTGCCAATTTGACTGATATTATTGGAATGGATTTTGTGTTTCTGATGTTTAGAACCAATGAGCAAGAACTCAGTTTTATCATCATTCAACTTCAGAAAATTTGTTGCCATCCAAGTTTTAATTTCAGCGATGCAGCTTTCCATCCGATGGGTTGCCTCAATCAGCCCACAAGGTGATGATGGTTCAAACGATATGTCTATTGGTGTGTCGTCTGCGTATAGATGATAGTTCAGACAATGTTTCCTGACGATGTGACATAGTGGAGACGTGTACATTGTGAACAAGAGAGGTCCAAGTACGGACCCCTGTGGGACACCACAGGACAGCGGAACATTAATGGAGCTTTCGCCTTCAATGATAACTGCTTGTCCCTGGTCAGCCAGATAGGACTCAAACCACTTAGGATTAAGTCCAGTGATCCCAAAACGTTCCTGAAGTCTCATGAGAAGGACAGAGTGGTCGACGGTATCAAAGGCCGCAGATAGATCTAGGAGCACAAGTAACACACACTGCTTCCTATCCAGAGATAACAAAATGTCATTCTGAACTTTCACTAGTGCCGTCTCAGTACTGTGATAAGACTTGTACGCTGATTGAAATTGCTCATGGCACTGAGTTGATAAAAAATGTGCACACAATTGGCAGCAACAACTTTCTCCACTAGCTTTGAAACAGGAAGGTTTTATACGGGTCTATTATTTTTAAGCATGTTCGAGTCTAATGATGGTTTCTTCAATAGCGGTGTAATGATTGCATTTTTCAGGTCAACAGGAAGCTTTCCTTCTGCCAAAGAGGCATTGATAACAGCTTGGATAGGTAGTAATAGGTCTTCCATGCACTCTTTTAGAAGCCAAGGGGGGCAATGGGTCCAGTGAGATCTTTCCGTTCTGTTGTATCTATTGGCACAAAAGCTGAGATGCAGCTGCCAGTATAATATGGAGCCGGAGAGTCATCTTTTCCAGACTGTTGGTTGGGTGATGTCAGTAGTTCACTTCTGATATTTGATATTTCATTGATGAAAAAGTCAACGAACCTTTGGGCCAGTTCGTTCTTATCAGTGATGAGGTAGTGTACTGGTGACTTTCCTGTGTAACATGGAGTTTATGACTCGAAAAAGACCTTTCTGATGGCTATCACTACTTTTGATCTTCTCAGAGTACTATTCTGTCGAAGGTGTCACTTGACACCTTCCGCAGCATCTGATTGGTAATGACATGTCAGGTAATCACCTTCACCCGGTGAGACCTCAGTTTGTCCAAGCATTCCACTTCATGCCATGTATTCTATTGCTAGATACAACAAACATATTGCATGTACTTGCACTCTAAAATGCCGTTTTCCAGCTGGAATTGTCTTTGTTTTATTCCCGCATTTTTTCCTTTCTGTCGTTGTTGTTCAACCGCTGTTTCAAGATACTATGTTATTTTCATCATAATGCCGTGACGACCCACGGCAGCTGGTTGGTCCAGCACGTACGTTAATATACACTTTTTCACTAAATTGTGGTGAATATGTCGCACTTTAACTTCCGCTACATGTTCCCACCCACAGCAAAATATTATGCACAACAATAGTCAAAACGCCTTCGTCCCTTTCATATAAAATAATATCTCACAAACATACAAAATACCTAAAATGTTACAGAAAGCAAAATTTAATATTTCGTCTCTGATCTAATGTCTACATTGGACACTTTTTTTTACTCCTTGTCAAGCGAAATCTGATTAAAGAAAAAGAAGTTCATATCACAGGGGATTTAGAAATGTGCTGAATGTCTTTTGAACAGCAATACAATGGTAATTTCGAGGAAAAGTGTCTGCTTTGGTGGCTTTTCTGTCGTTTTTTTATCATTTGAAAAATATATATATTGTATCCCTTTCGTTCCATTTTTTGTGTTTATAAGAAAACTAATGCTATTCTCTCTTACGTTGGGCCACGTGCGCGTTTAATTTTTTGCTCCGCATATCAAAGTTTGCATTGCAGTTTCGTTTCGATATAGGAAGTCGATGACGAAACATTTTACTGTTGTTCTTTGTGGTGTTTCGTAACGTAATATAGCAAAAGCTCATGGTGGATTAAAACAACGCTATTGTGTGAAGAAAGGGAAAGTGATTGTACCATTAACAAATCTTCGAAACTTCGGCATACCACTGTCCAATTTTAATTTGATAGTACCAACTAGTCGCATCATTTTTCCCCTGTGGGTTCTTTGAATATTGTGATGGGTCTGCGCCTTGGAGACATAACGAATACGACAGGTGAAAAAAAACATTGTGCTGCCTCACTTTATCTTCCATATCAACGATTTTAAGGCAAAAAAGTGGCATGTTTTTATGTCGAATATTTTTCCAATCTCCGTAATTTGCCATCTTGTAATGATATGACATTTATATAATATCGGTTTAAGCCATTATTTCGTCTCGTTAGGGTTCCCATGAAATTTAGTTTAGCCCTAAAAATTAAGTGCATTGCATTTTAACATCGATATGATCCTGAACATGCAAGCCTGCCGTGGAAACATTATAGCTAAAGGGCCGTTAGAGAATCTAATCGTAACTTGACGTTTGGCTGGCAAATATTTTCAGTTGCTGCGGCAAAATCGACTGTTAATACAAAACTGGAATGTCATCTAAGTTTATGCAGGTACACAAACCCACATATGATTATTGGTTTAAATTTGGCATGCCCTTTAAAATCACTTACATTTATGCTCTAGCTCGCGAACGTGCCATATCTACTTTACGAATAAATAAGAAGTTACAGACATATATGAAGCAGCTTAGTCTTTCTGGTGTGAGCAAAACGTTGCATACAGGCACGACCTAGCTTTCGTTTTAAAAATATGTATAAAATAAAGCTATTCGATAAAAATCTTAATATCTTGAGTGACTATCTTCACATGGATCCCAAAATATTTTCCCTCAGCTCGGAAATGCAACAAACCATATAAAGTATGCGCAGTTGTGGTAGAACTGCAAACGTAAAGTGGCATACTCTCAACTTAAATCGACTGTACTGCAATTATAAAAGTCAAAACCATGTTGAAGCGCCAATCCGTGCAGCTTCGGTACCTGTGAGCACGTATGTATGTATGTATGTATGTATGTATGTATGTATGTATGTATGTATGTGTGTGTATGTATGTATGTATGTATGTATGTATGTATGTATGTATGTATGTATGTATGTATGTATGTATATATGTGTGGATACACAACAGATTTAATGTAAATGCTTCATCATGGTTATAGGTTGCATATTTCTTATCCCGAATATTCCAAAGGCGACCCAGGGTGTATATGGAACAATTCCCTTTCCCTTTCCCCTTTGCTCTCTGACTAATCTGGTATGGGGAGTCGTTGCGTGCTTTTTCATCATGACCCATGTGGTACACAATTAAAATTCATTGTTCAAATGGATTCTGGCCACAATATTCCTCATTAATTAACTGTTTATCAGTAGCATCATGATTCTACATGGAATTAAATTATCTATACATAGTGTTGCCCTGAGTTTCAAAGAAAGCTCCCCAGCATGTGAATAACACTTAAGTATGATGAAACTATGATATTGCTTGTAAATGTCCGTCAGAAACTCTTTTTTCTCCTATCCTTTGGAACCATTTGAGTTGCAGTTATTTTATACCACGGGTTGTGTAAAACAGTTTAAACGTCCGATTTTTCCGGCGTAAGTCTAGTGTATCTTGTTTTGTTAGATATATAAACTACAATGCACATGATATATCTTGCAATCTGAAAGGTTACGCAAAATATTATGCACAATATATTCATCACATTATCCTTGTTCTGAACAATAAAATATGAAAAAAATGCAACTACTTTATCTCAAAATTTATTTTTTGAAATGGTTGTTTATAAAATTTTTGCTGTTTCATTGAAATATATGGGAAAAGAAATTTTAAAGATAAACTGTAGAAGGGATGCTTGGTTTTAGAGAGTCAAGATCTCTGCCATAGTTCTTATCATCTGTTTTCTGTCAATGAAATTGGTCACTGTTTCAGTGAAATATATGGGAACAGAAATTTAAAAGATAAAAATTATGAAAGGGATGCTTGATTTTAAAGAGTCGAGATCTCTGCCATGGCTCCAATTATGTGTTTTATGCCAATGAAAATGGCCATCCTTTTAAGTTTTGTAGCTCAACATGGCATGTAATCGTCCCCGCAAAATGCAAAACTGACCCTACCTTCTCTTAGGGGCTGCCTGGCGGAGCAGGTGATAACTAGCTGTGACGACCAGCTAGCCACAAATTTATTGTACTGGTCAACTTATCAACATATATACATGTTTATACTTTGTTGACTCGGCTACTTCTAAGATTACTTGCACCTGTGCTGAATGAGAGTTTTTAAACAAAACAAGATAGCCATGAGGCAATATCCGAAATATCATGTCTACATAATCTGAGTCAAATGTTTATATTTCATAAGGCAAAATGTTTATATAATCAAAACATTGAATTTTATGTGACAAAACAAGAGTGGTATACATTTAGGAGCACACTCGTTTGGTAAGATAGCATATGTATATACAACAAAGGATGCACGACGGATTATACTGATATTTTTTATACAAATTGTATTATTGGTGTCTTAGGAGAGGTTCTAAACTCTTTCGGGTTGTTATTTGGTCGACATGTAAGCTGGGCGATGGGTTCATCCACTCACCTATTCCTCTAATAACCTAAATGTTAGGTCTTATGCTCTTTTACTCATCGTGGTAACGTTTTGCTTCGCTAAAAAGTATATTGACTCTCTTTAAACTTGATTATGCAGCAGATGTGTTAAAAAAAACTGTACGCTTTTTCAGAGAGTATGAAAATTGGAGTACAGGTGTTTTGATATTTGTTGAATTAAAAAAATTGTGAGACATTATGTCAGATTAATGTTTCCTTATCAAATCTGTACGGGTCTTTTGGTTAATAGTTCTTTTATAAATATTTTGCGAGTTTCTAAAATAATGTGTCAGATTGCTTTTGAAATTGGTATAAATATTTACGATGTAAACTTCCCCTGGCATTATTAACCAGGTTTTATGGTTATCAATCTGTGTTTTCTGATTATTTTTTTTAATATTTTGGTGATGTCTTGGACAATTAAAACAAATCTATGAAGGGTTTGGGCTTGAATTAAATTTTCTTACTTTCAAGTCCAGTGCAGATGTAGTATGTGGTTACATTTCCTATCCCAAATGCGCACACTGAACCACTGCTTGGTAGATTAGAATCCTTGCAATTTGAAGATGTTCATGATTGCATGAAAGACATATTGATATACAAGTATCATATGGAAAAGCTCCCTGTAGTTTTTATGGGTTCTTCATGACTATAATAGAAGACAGACAAACTCGCATTATTTACCACCAGATCAAACCAATATGGTATGTTCCTAAGCCTTTCGTTTTCTAGGACGTGAGCGTTGGAATATGTTGCTACTGAATATTAACTGTTCCGGTAGTCTTCATAGCTTCACCCTACCTCTGAAACAGTATTTGCTGAGAATAATATATTAGGCCTCTACAGTAGAGCAATTCAGTTAATTTGTAAGCAGTGTATATTTAATTTATTTGTAAATTATATATGACCTTTTGTAGGCAATAACAATTGTACAGTGTACCGATGTACATTATGTTATAATGTACATTATCTTTTATTACATCAGTTATCTTCTAGTCATATATTATGCTATTCGTTTTGTTTCAATATTAAGGGGGCTCTTAAGCCCGATTAGGTTTTAGTTTCTGTCACATTAGTTTGAAATTACATGTACATGTATATATCATTCTGTATACTCTTGCAGCAATAAGTGCAAACACCACTCTGTGTTTGTGTGTATTTTGTATTTTTTGCGAAATTGCCTTTGTGTTTTCAACACCATCCGCTGAATTGCCTCATTACCATTGAGATATATTGGTAAATGATGCTCCTACTTCATTTTGGTGATCAGATAGTTTTGTGGGTGCTTTACGTTTTTCAAGTAACTGTTACAATGTAAATAACAACTCATGCAAAATTGTCCATCTATTTGGACATTAAGTGGGTAAGCTGAGTAAGGAAACAGCAATGTACTTGATTGTGATGTCTTTTAACAGGCGTCAAGGGCTATAGATCGGTCTTCCATGGTCAGATGACCATGCAAGTTGGGCATGACAAGTATTATGCAATGATTGAAGTCACACACCCATGAGACCATGCCGCTGGCACTTATGTTCAAAAACTAGGCTTTTCGAATGCCTTTCTATTTTCCACCAGCATAATATAAAGTTTCAGCTGACAAAATCTGTATTATTATTGCTTAAAAATTCAATCAGCAAACAACAGCAAAACTGTTTGTTTACCAACATAGTGGGGATATCCATCAAAAATATGTAGCAAATAGTTCAAAGAGACATTACCCACATTCATATATTGCAACCCAACAATGAGGACAAACCTAATAAAAGTAAGGGGAAGAGATTCAAGAATCACCAAAACATCAACAGGCAGTCGCACATTAAAAGCTACTGGTGGTTTTAAAACGGTGCTGTGAACGTTCGAAGTATTCTTCATTAACTACAGACCTTAGTTTTTTCCAAAACATATCAGCCTTAGCATTTAAAACCTAAAAGTTAATAGGCATTTGTACTTAAGGCTTTGAGAAAAACAGCAAATAAAAGACCCCCCCCCCCACCAAAAAAAAAAACCATCAAAGGAATGGGGAGGTTCCATCAGAAAAAAATATAAATAAAAAACATATATCATGGGACATATACACTAACTTTACAATATTCAAAACAGTTATAACGGTATTGATTTCCAGTTAATACTCTCGGGAATCAAACTTACTTTTTCAGATGTCAAAAGCGCAGGCCGTTGTGAAAGTAAAGCTAGCAGTAAGTAAATGCTTAATGACAATGCATCATCGTTTTTGTTTCTACCATTTTGAGCAGCAAACAAAATGAGTGGTCAGACCTTTATTAGATGTTGCTTATAGTGACTAGATGCATGATGAAATATGACACAAAACAGGACCACCTGATGATGTTCAGAGCGTTTTTCTGTGTCTGGTATGAGGGATACTGCGGTCGCATCACAACTCCTAGTTTCTGTTGAGTTTAATTTTCTTGTCAACATGTATACACTCATTAAAAAGTAAATTAAAACTTTTAGAATATACTCATTGTCGTAAGTTATGACACAATATAAATGCTAAAGCATGTGTACGTACCCGCTGGTGCTAATGTTTGATAATGCAGTGTACTTATCAATTATGGAACACGTGCGTTCAGATAGGGAGAGTGGTGGATCAAGGCTGAACGAAGCTTAATGCTTTCTTAGTTCCCTATACTCAGCTTCTTATCCTCCGTAATTATAAAAGATAATATATCAATTGTGTTTATATTGTTTGGGACTTCCATTTTGATCAATGTGTTGAATGAGTGCCTAAAAGCAGAGGACTAGCTCCAACAAGCACCCCTCCTTTAGTGCTTCCGAGCATTCTAGGAAAACATGGGTGATGGTTCAGCGCCACTAAAGGCCAACCAGGGTCCGGTTTATCCACAACATTTACTCAGTGAGTAATTACTCAGACCTGAGAATATTCCTCAGTCTCTTGGGTTTCTTTAATCTGATTGGCTCGTATTCCTGAACCAGTCAACAGCAAGATGTGCTGAGAAGTTATTCAGTGCGTAATAACTCAGAAGTTTGAGAAACTGGGCCCAAATTGACAAGAGCAAGTGATTCAAATTCATGTAGTATAAAAAAGAGAAACTCATTTAAGGACCAGCATCTCTTTCGTTCATGTTGGACAGCTGAATTTGAATCTTTGTGAGTAAATAATAATAATAATAATAATAATAATAATAATAATAATAATAATAATAATAATTATAATGATAATGATAATGATGATGATGATGATGATGATGATGATGATGATCATCATCATCATCATCATCATCATCATCATCATATTGCCATGTGTTAGTCTTTTAATATACAACATCTGGATGAATTCAATTTCTGTGCCCTTTAAAATGTCAATTTTTCCCATTGATGTGTTGCAAAACCAGAAATATAAATACATGTTAAAGTAATACATTTTTCTGGATCGTTTTGTAATTAGAGCATTTTGGTGTGGACAGGCATTTGGCATCTTTGTGCTTCATTTTTGCCATAAAGTACCAATATGGTAAATTTCTCTCAACACGAGAATGACACAAATCCTCATACCTTTGACCCAAATGTAATTCATTTCTAACATTACATTTGGTCTGATCTTTAACATTAGAAAAATAACGAAAAGCTTACATTCATTTCCGCATGATAACAATTGCTTCTGGCACGTATGGGCAACACAGTTGCAGCGGTATGGTATTCACCCGCCTATTGTCATTTTTGACTACTTTCACAATGGAATCATGTCAGACATCCCATTCGCCGTAGGGCTGACATAGTCAAACTGGCCATAGAAAGAAGCACCCTTTGATCATGTAAATGTTTCCAACGTGGTCTGTGTAGATTTGGCAGCTAATGTACAAGAATAAATATGGCTTCGTAAAGAACCCGCAAGTTAAAAGTATTGCAGGACAATCTCAACATACTGCCACGAAAGAGAGCATTGAGGACCAGAGTGTTGATACAGACCTACTTATTACAAAACCCAAGCATTAAGGGATACAGGTAAATGATAAGCTTGGTCTTGTTTTGTACAGGCTTTGGGATATTATAACAATTCTAGCACATTATCTCTGGGGCGTAAACAGTCAAATACCAAAGTTCCAGCTAGGACGGTCATTCTATTTTCTTATGAAGCACCTTCCCATCTTGTCTACAATAGCATGCATAATCATACAGCATGCTTTGTTACTGATACAAAGGCAGAGGTAGGGACTGGTAAAAAATTACAAGTGGGAAATGCTAGCATGAGAAGGTACTTAGCCTTTTAAGATCTCTCTGCAACCAACTCACATCATTTGCACTTGTTAATTTAAGTAAGAATGCAGATAGAACCATTCTAAATGCAACTACCCATGTGGTCTTTCAGTTTGCCAATTTCAAAAGGTAACCAGATCGACCTCCCCTGCTAAGAACACCCAATGTGTCACAGGAATTGCCTTGTTCTCCAATGAAGAAAGATTGCATGCTGGACATCAGTTGAAAAATTTCAGAACTGATAACACAGATTTTGCTGACGACTACCTTTGGCAACAATGAGATGCTGTTCCACCAATTGACTTCAGTTTGGTGAATCTTGGTGATCCCCCCCCCACAGACACACATACACACACACAGAAGAGCTTCAATGCATTTGAAGCAACTGCTACCAAGAACTCACACAGAAACTTTCATATGAGTCCATTTTTCAAGAGTCATGCACTTGCAATACTTGATGAAGTACTTGATAGACTACATCATCCAAATGTCCAAGAAACCTAACCTTACTTACACTGTCATAACACGTGATCAGACAATTTATGAAATCCACTTAGCCCTCTGAAAGAGGAATCCAGGCATATATGGAGGCCTTGTCCTATGGGCTGTAGGTTTCCATCCAGTGTCAAAGTCCATAGGTTTAATAGGGTTCCTAATAAACATGTTGCATTAAGGGCATCTCCATGCAGATTGGAATATGTCATATGATGACGGGCAATAAAATAATGTCACATGTGCGAAAAGTACTACTTGATGCTGTGGGTCTACAATATGCTTTATTCTGTCACCATAGATCTTTACTGGAAGGCATCCCAAAACTCATTGTTTCAACAGGGCGTGGATATTCATGCAATATAACAGTTAAATATATATTTGGCAGAACCGGTGAAGGTCCTCAAGGAAGGCAAACTAGTCTTCAATGCCTACACCAAGCATGATTTAGACTCAGATTCTTCAAAATTTTTGTCCTTCAGATCAAACCAGTCCAGTCTGCCAAATTCAACATAAACGCTTCGCAACATGTACATGGTCATGATGGAAATCATACAGGGATTATATTCGCAGAGAGTGATGGAGTTTGGAGCCTTGTCTTACAACAGGCCAAAAGATGCTGCCCTCTGTGGATGCTGTTAAGTATCCCGATGTTACACGTATTAAGCCATTATAATATTGACGAAACAGAAAACAACCTTTTCGAGGTAGACATATCACCAGACCCTTAAATGTGGTTCATCACATCATCAGTCTATTAATGTAGAGAACAGCTTACTGGACGTTTGAAAGGTAATGCCTGAAGTTAATTTGTGATAAGCCCTTCTGCTAAGCTAAACTGGACAAAGTGACGAAATGTTCACTGTCAGGTTTCAGCAAAGTCCTGATGTTAAGGTCTTATTATTTATATCTGTAGATTGCATTTGGATGTATCTGGGTAAAGTAATTGTAAACAATGTTTCAGTAAAAGTAACTGCATACGACATTTCCTGAAACAAGTCCACTGTGCAAAGTCCAGCTTGCACAATAATGTATGTGGCTTGTCACCCCATATAAAATGCTTCATAGAATCCACGATGTAGCTACCAGTTACATTTTTCATGAAATGAATGTATTCACGTGGTGAGCGTTATGGTCTGTTCCCTTTATGTGGAGTTATTTGATGCCAATGAGACACTTAATACAAGTGCAATCATAATTAGTCCAAAACGTATCACATTTTTGCTTTATTTACCATTATTTAATCCATGGTTTGAGGTGCAATAAAGAGTTCTATATTGGTCTTAAATTTCTTAATATGACCCCACCCCCCTCAAAAAAACAAAAACAAAAACAAAGCAAAACAAACAAACAAACACCCCCCCCACAAAAAAACGGGGAATCCATGAAAGAATCATAAAGTGATTTGCTGTGCTAATATTCAGCACAAATTCTGGGTATATCATAAAATAAATGCTATAACATAACACAACAATATATTTACAAACTGGCTACAGCAGAATAGGAAAGAATCAATAGGCAAAGAACGTCTTTTAGCGTTCACAAAATTCAGATTACAAGAGTTTCAGAGTTTTGGTATAAATTGGATGTGTTTATTTTTAATTTTGCAACATTATATCTGCATAAAATGTACTTTGATTTAAATCTACACACATATTATATCAAGTTTTACCTGATTTTGCTCATTCATTCCATTTGATATACTTTCTATTATGTTGCAGAACAAAATTGATGGCAGGAGACTTTCTATGCAGCTATAATGTGTCTGGTTATACGTGTGAAAAGGGAATTCTTTAAAAATAATTATCAGCATATTTGCAAAGTTAAGGACATTCAATATCACCTATACAGATTTTGCAAGATAGTTGGCAATGCGTGCAAAGTAAAAATTTTATAGAAAAAAGAAACACATCAAGAAGAGGAGAGGAATGTGTATTAGCCGAGGGCTAGTTTGCAATCGTAGTAAAAACAAATAAAGTATATTATTATCAAACTCACCAAAACGTATGCAAAAGCACAATATATTAAGAGCTGGGGCTTCATTTGGGGGAGGGGTGATTTTTGTGTGCCTACAGCCTTAATCAAGCACTTGCCGAATTGTATACATGGTTGCAGTAAGAATTTTAAGGAAAGGTAGTTCAAAAGAAAATGGCACATGTGAAAATGGCTGATATGTGCGAGCGATCGAAGTCCTTGAAGATTTCCTTGAGGGATATGAGACATGCTCCTCTGGAAAATACTTTTTAAAAAAATAATACAGGCGCTCAGATGGGGTATTCATGTATTCTGAATATTTTGTTGCGAGTTATCCACCAATGTTCACAGGCACTAGATATCACTTTAAATAAGCTGTGTTCAACCCTTTTTTACGTTATTGGCGGCTCTGACTAACGTTAGGCCCAGATTCTTCCCATGTCTTTGTTCCATTTATGTGTCTTCTAACATGCCAAATGTAGAATCATTGAAAACAAATGTGAATATAGGCCCGATGAAACTCACAAGGTGTATCTCGCTGTGACATGGGATTTACGCTCAGAGCATAGTGAAGAAAACTTAAGTGAACGCCCTTTGCATCAGGGAAACCTTGCTGCTCATGATTAAAGAGTGCATCCAGACCCCATTTCATAGACCCCTCCGAGCGCCTGTTTTACAGTTACCATACAGTGGTTCAAAATGCTTGTATTTCTTCATGTATACTTGTACAACTTCAAACATGATTGTATTAAAGTACACTCATTTGATCATTACTTCATTGTCGTCGTCATCATCACTATCATCATCACCAAACATTAACGCACAGTGGTGCCTGTCAAATACACACTGGCACATTTGATGTTCTTGTATGTATGTAGGTAAAAAACAAATATTTTTATGGTGATATATTTATTTGGGATCTCATCGTTTTAAGTACGGATTATACAATGAATCTGTTAAACAGAAAATATAAATATCTATTTTTTTTATCTAGGATTGGTGTGTGTGTAGTCTGCCGTATAGGGTAAAACATGTCTTGTACATAAGCCTGGTGCATTTGAAGTTCAAACTTGAAGCTTTCTTTCTTTTTGTGACACCGATCTGGTCACATGTCTTGGTGCGGGTCCACACACTCTCGTGAAGTTACTACTATATATAAGGCCCTGTATATGCTTCAGTGTGTGCGTGATAGAACATAGGATCTGAGAGTTGACAGTGGTTTCAAAGCTTGCGTCGTTTGACGCCTTGCCCAGCGTGGCATGGGGCTTCTACTGATGGTGTTATAGTTGATAGTTTTCAGTGGCACATTAACCATGTACATATTTGCACTACACAGATGCACGGGGACACGTTGTGTTGTGTGATCCGTTGTCCCCTGAGATAGACCCGATTTTCCTTTGGTAACCATTAGTTTCTCCATATAAGGAGAGGTGCGTGGACGTACCCGTAACATGATGTATTAAAGAGGACTGTAGGAACGATGGCAGTTCCCTAAGGAATAAATCACCATATAAAGCAACTTCTTGGCAAGTCATTGTTTTTTTTCTGGGGTCAAACGTTTTTCGGGCCGCAATACACAACAGTACCTGGCTTACGTGACCACCTGGATGATACAGCTGCCACTTCACTGGGACCATACGAGTTGCTGGCCTCTCAACAGGCACATTTTTGCTATTCAACAATCTATATTTGACCCTCGTCTGCAGCAATAGGTTGGGGGGTCTCAATCGTGGTTCGATATCAACGTGCCTGCGCAGTCATACAACAATATGGTTTTGTTTCATGCATTGGATTGTTGCGGTGGTTATGCCAGCGTGCATTGGGGCTGCAAGTCTCTATAGATCATTACTATGAAAACAGGCTTGTTCCTGAGAACACACAAGAACAAATCTCTTCAAATAATTCAACAAATGAATGAATGAAAAAGCAAAATTTATCTCCTCTTCACAAAGTGTACTTTTTCTAATGAACAGATTGAAATAATACCAATATATATTAAAGTGTATATGCCAAAATCGTAGTCTTTTATTTCCATTTCAAAGATACAGTTGAACAGTTGATCAGCAACTGAATATATGTTCAATAGCACAAATAAGGAGTCGTGTCAATGAATGTGTAATGCATCTGTATGTTTTCATACTGTTTTATTTTCACTTTTTCTTCTCTGGATCAGCTCCCGATATACATGCAATGTATTCCATGTAGCATGGTTCGTTTGGATCCGAGAAAGACCCTTCCTGTCAACGAAATAAAACAGTGATGAAATTTTAGAGCATAATCCTATCAGAGCTAGTTTAATCGAACAACATTTCTGTTCATTTCTATTATTTTTAATATTCAAGGCCCTGACAAAATTATATTTACATATATACAGGCCTTCCCTGTAATTAACAGTTCCGATGACACCCGGGCAACAAGTAAGCCAAACACAACTGCCAATTACATGGCACATATATTATATATATATATATATATATATATATATATATATATATATATATATATATACATATACATATATACATATATATATACACACATATATACGTATATATACATATATATATACATATATGTATATATGTATATATATACATATGTATGTATATATATATATATATATATATATATATATATATATATATATATATATATATATATATATAAGAACGTGTCCAATATGGAAAATAATACTTCCACATTCATGTAAGAATGTAAGACGGTGACATGTAAGCTTATAGAATGTAAGAAGGAGTTCGGACTGTGGAATAGGGCAGTGTCTACCCAGAAGTGGTTCTCGAAAAAAATAAAAAAAACAATGCAATACACACACATACACACACACACACATATATATATATATATATACATATATATATATATATATATATATATATATATATATATATATGTGTGTGTGTGTGTGTGTGTGTGTGTGTGTGTGTGTGTACAATATGGAAAAGAGTACTTCCATATTCATATGGGTATGACGGTGACATGTTAGCTTGTGGAATGTAAGGAGTTCGGACTGTGGAATAGGGCAGTGTCTACCAAGAACTGGGTCTGGACAGAAATACACAAATACAATGCAATACACACACACAGACATACACAGACACACACACACACACACACACACATATATATATATATATATATATATATATATATATATATATATATATATATATATATATATATATATATTATATTATATTATATAATATCATATCATATTATATTATATTATATTATATTATATTATATTATATTATATTATATTATATCACATCATATTATATTATATTATATTATTAATGATTATCTTTAATTGCGCTGCAATACTGGTATAGTATCATGTACCAAACATAAATCTGTTCATTTGATGATTCTGAACGGTTCCGATGCTTCATAGGAATGATACTAAAGTAGAAAGTAGCATCATGGAATCTTACCGTAAGACTCTGGAAGCGACCGTTCCTTCTTCGAGAACCGCGCAGCTGAGGCCAGTTATGAACTTGATAATACTGTGGAGGTAGAACATCGGTGTTTATAAGACACATGCTATGACAAGATTTTTTTTTTTTGTAGTTTTGTCGATATTGCCAGTTGAAAAATAACCTGTGTGTTTACTATTCACTGCACACGAGCACAAGCAATCATTCTTGAATCTTAAATGTAGTATATGTCAAGTTTTTTTACTCAAAATTCAAGCATAAAAGTGTGTCTTTCTAAGAGATTGTTCACGCGAAGGCACTAATAGCTTTCACTTGCAGGGTTGCGGCAGAGGAGTCCTCATCATATATTTTTTTGTCTTTTGCATGGCCACTATTCACAGGTACTTACATATAGTGTTGTAAAAACTCAAATTTCTAAAAGAAAATGGAACATTTACAATTGCCTATAATTTATATACGCTCATCATCCACAGACTCAAGTAGCCAAAGAAATAAAAACTACCCAAAAATATATCATTATATCGAAATAAGATTATTTAATCCATGCAAACTCAGTTTCTTCTTGGCTTTTGTGACCGGCAATAGCAAAAAGGCCATAGGTGTTTAGGATCGATACACTCAAGCTCAGAATCTAAACTACTTTAATAGACCTGAGACACACGAATCCAAAGATTCGAGGCTCAACATTGGAAAATAATTTTCTTTTGACCAAATATTTACCTTGCATTAACAGTTAGGGACTCTATGAATAATGAGATGCCAAAAATGAAAGTAAACCTTTAATAAAGCCACGCCCTGCGAGATCAAAGCCCACAACATTGCACAACCAGTGAGGTTCTCTCCTCAAATCGCTTTAAGGCCAGACACATATTTTATACTAGAAGACGCACAAAATGTATATGCTTCGACGAAGATCATTTGAAAAAAACAAAACGTCTTGTAGCCTTTTTATAGAAATAAAACATAAGTACATTGTATTTGAAAAAAAGGTAGGAATGGCTTGGGTATTTGAGAATGAGACGGATTTTGACTTCCGAATTAGGGGAAAAGATGTGCTGTGCACAATTGACTTTCTTTTCAGTAGATTAATAGAGAAGGTCATTCACCCACGTAATACATTCATACATACATACATACATACATACATACATACATACATACATACATACATACATACATACATACATACATACATACATTCCACTCTGCCAGATGTAGAAATGTATTCTATGAACTTACATGAATATCTCCTTGGGAATTGTTCACCAGGAGAACAAGGCTGACGGCCAGGACAACAAACAGGGTTAGTTTGTTCATTTTACTTAATGAAATTGTAAATCGTTGGTCCAGTTACCACTTGCCCTGGAAGACAACAAACAAAATGCTCTGTAAAGGGTATAACCGTGGTAAACCATCAGAGAATGATGATTGTACATTGTAGGTGGTGACACTGTTACATATCCACTGGTTGCCACCGTTGTAAGTAGAGACACTTAATGGATGATGAACAAGCTTATTTATTATGATTGGCCAGCTCAAATCGCTTTAGGTCCAGACACACTTTGAATATTGAAGACATACAAATATACTTAGAATAATATAATTTAAAAGGCAAAACCTGTGGAAGTGGTGTATCATGAACATTTGATTCTTCCAGCATTCCCTCCTGCCAGAAGGAAGTACTGGCTAAGAAGAGTGATATGAAACCTTTGCCTATATCTGAGTGATGAAGACATGCCAGCTGTAACTTTGTCTCCTTAAATAAATTATTTTTTTCATGAACGATGAAACAGTTGATACACGCTTACCAACAATTTAAGGGATTCTGAGCAATGGGGTAATATTTTGCGTAGATCTAGTCATGCAACTTTATTCTCAAGCAATTGCCCGTTTTCCCATCATGCCTTGCCAATGTTTCAAAACCAATTTTGTAACCATGGCTCCAATTTTCTGTAAATTAATGTCACAAAGTTTTTAACTTTATTTGGTATAGAATTTTCGTTCTTATGACTAAAGTGTCATTGATGTAAGGTAACAAGTGAAATGTCACACAGATATATGCGAAGTTATAGAACAGTATTTAAATTTATAGGTGAAGTGATTATTCTTGCATTTATGTTTGATTTTGAAACTCAGCAATATCTGGTTTATCAGTGAATCAGAATCCATTGATTTGACAGACATGATTCTAATTAAATAATTTGGTTAATACATAACTTTGTACACAGCATAGACGTCTTCGCATATTTTAAAATGTTGTATCTGTTGTGTGTTCATACAGGGTCACGGTAATATTCCCTAAGTATTTTATCGGCAACACAATCATCTCTTTCCAAAATTGATGTGGTTCAAAGCATTCTTGTGCAAAGATTCATTTTACGATTTAATGTAAATTTGAACATCTGAAATTTGTCCTCACACTTGCTTTATACAAATTACGGTGTCTTTGTTTTATGTTAGATATCAGGATGCTTTGCGAATTGTATATTTGTGGGTGACTGTAAAGTCTTGCATATATGCCTGTTTGTAGCATACAAACGAAAAATAAAGTTGTGTACTGTGTTGATGGTCTGTTATAAATTTGTAAATTCAAAAAGGCATTCGTCTTATATGGCAGCTGCTTTAGTATCAATAATTGAAATAGTTTCGTTCACATAAATTTACATTTAGAAACTCGTTTCGTTTAAGCCAACAAGTTTTTTTTCTTCACCGTTTTGAACAAACTGCAAGAAAAACTGACAATTCTGCAAAATAATATACAACCCGGAAGCTTTATTCTGAAAATATATAACAACATGAGTTAAGCACTATGCATATACAAAAAAAGGAGATTAAACAGTAAAAAAGAAAAATTATATCGGTGGTCTAGACAAATGTTTTGATGAACCTTGTATATCTTTGTTCTCGTTTTTGCATTGAAATTTATGAATATGGGTAATGTTTTCATGAAGTGTTTTTTTTTTCAAATGTCTTCGTCCAACTGTTCGAACAGATACATGAACAATACTATATACACCTGGTTCGTACGATTTTCAAAGCTAACCCAAGTATATGTAACATGTCAAAAAACTCCGTATGATATAGTCGATAGAAATTACACAGGTGCCTTTACCTTCCTAGGTTACCTACCTGTGTGCCGGAATAGGGAACAACTGACTGAGAAGACCACTCAACCATGAATTTATACCTCAGGAAAATTATGAACAACTTCTTATATTAATTTTAACAATATTATCACGAGCTCTCAAGTAGTTTTAAGATTATTTGCACCTGTGTTGAATGAGGGTTTGTAAACAAAACAAGATAGCTGCGAGGCAATATCCGGATTAGCATGTCAACAATAATTGACCCAAACGTATACGTCTCCCAAGGACTCAAAGTGAATGTCCATACAGTCGATCTATTGAATTTGATTTTGGTGTTTAAGTTTATTTTTTAAAAGGAGTATGCGTTCATACAGCTAATTAAATCATTTTTCCTTATACAATGGAAGAGTTTTGCATAGGGAGTAAAATACAACATTTGTTCAAGGCTAAAGGGCTTTTCCTGAAATTACTGAAGCTATTGTCACTTTATTATATTACACAAAATTGGTTTGATATCTAATCTAAATTAAATCATGACAATATTTTCATATGTTTATTTTCTTTCTATTGGTAGCTGTACAGAATATAATACATTAGAATGTGTCCAGCAGAGCTGTAAACCAATAAGCTTTGGTACATACGTTCTATGTATCTGTAGCGAGAAACATGACCCGTAAGTATAAATTCCAAAACCAGCAATGGCAGAAAGGAGATTCCAGGGTTACCAAAGCATCAACATTCATCTTCCAATACCAATGTGAAGAAACAAATTTCACTCATGACTTGAGACAGGCAGTCACCCATAAAAAGCAACTCGTGGTTTTAAACCGATCCTCTCAACCTCTGAAATATTCTTTATTACCTACAGACTATAGTGTTTCCAAAATGTATCAGTCTTTCCACACAAAACTCAAATATTATTCTGCCAAAAATAAAAAGAGACCAGGAAGGCCTATCACCTATTAGTTCTTCTGACTTCTCAGTCAGTTGAGTTTAGAGCAAAAGAAAAAAGTAGGCCTACATCGTTTTTGTGATATTCATGAATCTGGAACATTATACCATACTCTCCCTCCATTATAACTATGAGTTGGAGAACACAGCCCACGGCACAATATAGCCAATGAAGTATTTATCAAATAATACAGAAAAACATGACCCATATTCATAAATTCCAGAACCAACAATGACAACAAAGAGATCAGAATTCTCCACAAAGTGAAAATTAAATCATAAAATGCATATGAACATTCACCACCCACGAAGATCTGTGCCATAGACAACGCACGAATTTCCACAGCATTGATTACAAAACACATACAAACCTGTCTCCAAAACTGTGACACTCCCAAAACAACTTATCTTATGTTTATCTTTCAAAAATTACAAAAGCTGTTCACATGTTTTGTAAAAACTCAAGTCAAATAATTATCGCTGGAAAAAAATTCAAATTCAATTTTATACGGAATCCCAAACTATAACTCCTCATTTCAGAGGATTTTATTGCTGTACCCCTCACTTGATTTGAGATAGAGAGAGAGAAAAAAAGTGAGAGACAGAGAGAAAGAGAAAAAGATAACATTGTGCCATCAAAGGCGAAAATCGAAATCTTATCGTTTGGATTCCACAATTCTGACATCTTTTATTTTTGTTTAAGACATAAGGCTTCACATAAAGTGGTACCTTACTGATCTGTACTACTTTTTTTGCTTTTTCACACTTTTTGAAGTTGTATTTGTATTTGTATCCGCCTGTTTTTTCAAAATGTCTTTCAATCTTTGTGGAATGACCAGTTAAATCCCTATTAAAAGTTTCTTGTTATTTGGAATTTATAAATGGATTTTCAACAAAAAGAAATCTGATACCCAGATAACAAAAATAAAACATACATCATAGCGCTTTCTGTAAACATGCTGTGCCTCCTTCTACTCTGATGAAGCAGTGAAAGTGTTTCAGTTTTAATTACCTGGTTTCTTCTCGGATCGTAGAATTATTTTTGCTGGAACTGCTTGTAACTTTTAACCTAAATTTATTCTTCACGGCATGAAATATTCTCGTCAAATCACTTTCGCAAAAATTACATTCAAACATAAATCTTTTTCTTTCCATATTTTTTTTATTCCATAGCGAGGTACAGACAATAAACATCAATATCTTCTATTCATTCTCATACAAAATTTGGTCATACAACTACTTTTCCCCATTAACATTCATTCCAGTTCCAACGAAATATGTTTCCAATTTCTTCCATGCCTCTTCAGTTTATAATTTTTACTGCTTTGTTATACTCAATGAATTTTATTTCTTCTACTTTTTTTAAAAACCCTTCCATTGTTGGCCGCTTTTTGTCATGACCTGGATATTAGTAAAATTTTGCCACTAAAAATGTAAAAGACTAGACTTGGAAACTCCTGTTTCCATTCCAAGTAAAATTTCACTTCTAGAAAAACTTATGTCAGATAATGACTGTTCTTTTATCCATTTTAAAACCTGATGGCAAATCCATTGAATAATAACATAATCATAGAAATAATGAATTTATGTCTCTTCCTCTTCATTACACGAGGAGCACAAAGCATTGTCTTTAATTCCATATAAATATAATTTGTAATTTGTAAATATTATCCGATGTAAAAATCTATACTGGAATGCCCGTAGCTTAGCAGACATAGTGCATTTATAAATTTGGCTAAAACAACATTCCCAGTATTCATCTTGAATGCTTATACCTAAGTGTTCCATTTTCGCACCGTGTTAATGGGAGGTATAAATACCTGCTCATTCACCATAGACTAAAGAAATGAAGATTCTTCTGCCTTCATTACTTTTTCAATTAAATATACATATGTTTCCATGTTTTCTCTCCAACCTTCCTGAATTATGTTCTCCCATTTTCTTGGAATTGCATGCAGCGATTATACCTCCATATGTTAAATAGTTTGTTCTCACATCAGGATATTTATTACAAAATGCTTCGAAACACAAGAAATTGCCATTTTCATCCAATAAATCAAGTACAGTAATCATATTCATGATTCCAATTTACCAAATGAACCGTTTTATTCTCGATTCTTACCCATGAATTGAACCATAGGTATTAATGAACAATATCTACACATTTATTAGGTTCATGATAATTAATGCTGCGCCACAGTTTTATTACTTCTTTCCAAGAACATACTTTTTAAATTTTCAAATAAATGATCATAATCTTTTAACTTTATGTTACTTTTCCTTATGTTTTCAATTGCGAGCAATTGATGAAGTATAAACATTTTTCATGCACCTTTACTTTCATTACTTATAAGTCTGTTTATCCAACCCAATTTGAAAGCTTGATTTTGAGAAACAATATGTATCATTTTCAATCCCCCTTGATCATATGGTCCTATAACTGTGTTGCGCTTTATTTTATCTTTGCCTCCACTCCACAAAAAATATACATTTTAGAATTCAATTTGTTTGAAAAAAAAGTCTGTCTAATATTTCTTGACCCAGGACTTGGCGCCACTGTCATGACATAAAATAATTTTGACAAAGCAAAGATCTTCAAAATAATCACTTTACCGTCTAATGAAAACTGTCGCTGTGACCACATGTTTAATTGAGTTTTTGTATTTTTCGTAAAATTGGATTATAATTTAAATTGGCCAGTTTATTTGTATTTGGGGAAATTACAATCCCTAGCAACCTCACAGGACCTTTTGTCCATTATATTTTTTTTAGTTGTCTTTATCATGAATTGAGAATTTTTTAAACTTCCAATAGGCATAATTTTTATCCAGAATATTTTTCAAACTTGCCAAATACCGTAATTACAACTTGCAGGCTTTCCTTATTGGCCATAATCGTTAAACAAGTATCATCTGCGTACTGGCTAATTTTGTGGTCTGTCTTTCCCATCTTAACACCTTTAATTTTTTTCATTTTGTCGAACAATTATACCTGAAATTGCTGCACTCAATAAAAATACTAAAGGTGAGAGTGGACCACCTTGACGCACGCAGTGAGATAGCGTAAACGCTTGTGTGGCCCACCCATTGTTAAGGACCTGACTGTTCACATTACTATATACTGTTTCAATCCATTTCCTGTAGCTGGGGCCAAAATTGAAAAATTGTAATACTTTTGAAAAAGTTTCCAATCTACTGTGTCAAATGCCTTTTCAAAGTTGATGTACATAGCAACGGCTGGGATCTCTTCCCTAACTGTATAAGCCAACATATTAGTCAATCTCAATATGTTCTCTCCTATATATCTATTTTGTATAAATCCTGTTTGGTCTTCTTCAATAATTGTAGGCAGAACTCTCCTAATCCTAAGGGATAAAGATTTTGTTACTATTTCATAATCGGTATTCAGTAGCGAAATTGGTCTCCAATTTTTAGGATTGCTCTGTTGATTTTGTAGACATTTGGATTATAAGGGTTTTCCGAGAATCTTTATAAGGCCAATTATTTCGATATCATATTATACGGCTCTTAGTCCTTTAATTTTGTACACCAGGGTGCCATGTTTTAAATTATGTAAGAACACAGTTTGGATCATGTTGTAAATTTGCTCAGCCAGTCGATGGCATTGTCGGGATAAAATTTATGTGAGCAGGATTTGAAAAATACCACGATATTTCCTTACAAAACTTACATAATGAAGTAAAAAAAAAAATACTCTAATATATCTTATTTCCTGACTTATAACTATTCTCAGTTTGCTTTACATTTCAATGTGCACAGACACTTTTCCTTATTGTTATTTTTGCACGCGATGTGTTCAAAATGTTGCAGTACCTGTTTCTGAGATACTCAGGGCGGCATGAAACAAATGTAATGATGCAGCTACCAGTCATTAAGCACTTGATAACAATATGAGGACTGGCTTTTTTTTTGGTCCCGTTTTGAGATATTGTATACTTAACTGGCCTATCAAACCATTTTCCTTGAAGATCAGGGTTACACAATTGAAAACGTAACTCCAAATAAGTGATGAGTCCATGGCCTGTGTGTCTATATTCTCTGCAATAATTGCGTAACTAACAGCATACGACAAACCTGTCTATATCTCAACCAACAAAATTGAAACCAAACATGCCTAACGAGGTAGGTTCTCACAAACACCTCGGTCGACCTTCGTAAGCAACGATTCTTGGTCTGGTCTGGAAATGCTGACAGTTTATACGTTAAAGTTTGACATGGGTAGACTGCATGAGAAAAATGAAAATTTTGTCAGATAGTTGGTACATAGAGAAATTACACTTTACGTTCACAGGACAATAATTGAACATGCAAACTTTGTTTGGGAGAATTGAAGTCAACCTGGTAAAGGCAAGCTGGGCGTGGGCAGCATGCTGTTACGTGAAAGTAACAAGGGCCGAGGCTTAAATTCACAGGCAAAGCTCAGCGAACTAAATTGGGAGTTACTTGGAAAACGAAAACAAGGAAAAATCAACTGTTATGCATAAGGTTCAAAATGGATTAATCGATACTTGGAAGACAGCACGAGTATGTTTCAGGCTACAACATGGGACATGCCTATGATATTGCACCTATTCCTCTCAACATGGAACAACATAAACGGTCATTCTCCCTATCATTTATCAAGTTGTGTTCAAATTTGGCACAGACTGTGAATATATATATATATATATATATATATATATATATATATATATATATATATATATATATATACATATATATATATGTATATATATATATACATATACATATATGTTAATCTTTACAACCTTTTGTATCTGTTCATGCAGCCTATTGAGTTGACGTGGGTTGTGTATTGGGAATGGAGGTAGCATTAGTTATGGGCTTGTCTTCCTATCAGTAACTTTTACACCTTCAATTACGGCTTTGCTCAAGAGTGGTCTGTAAGTTAGTGAAACGCATACACAGTCTTTCCACGTGAAATATTATTTGTGTAAAGCTTGCATGTTTCTCGTCCAGAAATTAACTTCAGGTCTCAGAGAAATGCACTAAAATGGCAAACTGTACCCAGGATAGATAAGATCGTTGATTTATGTACTTAGGCAAATGGCTTCAATACAGTTATATGTGGTACGGAGGTAAAATACATGAAATAAAGCAAAAGTATCATCATCCGGCCTTCTTGGTTAATGTGTCACTTTTAAGACAAACGCACCGGACATATTAAATGTGTATATATATATGTATGTATGTATATATATATATATATATATATATATATATATATATATATATATATATATATATATATATATATGTAAGTTATGAAGTTACTCACTTTACAGAGCTATGGAGATAGGACAAATATTTTAATGGCTAATAGTGTAATTTAGTACCTGTTTCATTATACAGCAGGAACGTAAGTCTGAATGCTAGCGCTAAATAACGTGTATCTTTAATAGTTTCTATTTCTTTACCTATGGCTATAAATGACGTACAATTTTCAGAGTTTGATGAATGTAAGCTTGTACATCGACCTGACATACAAATACATTTAACATTTAAAAGTAATGTCATGTTCAAATTTGAGACAGGAATTGTAGGCCACAAGTAATAATATAAGGAATGCAGAAAAATGACAAGTGTACACCTTGTGAAATCACTCTAAGTTGCACTGTGGCCGATTGTTATCACCTGTGAAAGTGTGGACAGCATCTTTGAGTGGACTGGTATATGTGGTGTTATTTGTACCACATTGGAACCTAACTGCACCTGTGTGGGATTTGTACCAGATCATTTGGCACCTGTCGTAGGACTTGGAACTGTGGGACAGTACCTGTGGGCAATGTCACCAGCGATTAGGATTAACCTAAGACTGCTTAACTTTTGACATCCCAGCGGCGATCAGTTTACCTAATTTGTACTGACTTTGATTGTTAACATATTGTTATTGTTAAAGTTGTATCATTGTTGTCATTCTTTGTTGAGTTTTGCTATTATTCAGCAGGTTGGCATTGCAACACCGTACATGTATAGGTAATGTCATTTGTGTATGTGCTGGATAGATCATATCATTTTGTACTCACCGGATTGGCCATGCTGTTTGTAGTTTTGTTTGATTACATCATTTATTTACTTTATTGGTCATGGCGTTTGTATTTATTGGATAGATCCGGTCATTTGCTATTAACTGTATGGGCCATGTCACGTTTATATTTACTGTCTGTGTTATGTTATGTTTGCATTCACTGTATGGATCCTTTTGTGCCTGTATTTATTGTATTAGTCCATTGGTCAATATTGAAAAATAGCAAACGTGTATGGCACAGTTAATAAAGGTCATATCATGTCATTACCCAATGATGCTCAGAATAAATCTGTGGATACTGAGAAATAGTCTTATTAAAAGACATAAGCCAATATAGCCCACAGCACAACATAGCCAATGAAGTATTTATCAATTAATTCAGTAAAAGATGACCCATATTGGCAAATTTCACTTCAACACTGAAACCAGGGTTGAATATAGAAAAGGGCAGAGATTCAAGAAATTAAGTATTAAGACGTGAGCCTTGGAGTGTCTAACACACGCATATATACATTGTAAGTGGGGCTTTCAGCTGTCTTGAGTTATCTTGTACTGCATGTCATTCTATCATATTCATTTACAGTGTAGGCCAGTTTTTGCAGCCTAATGTGCTGTATTTTGTAATGACTTCACCCTTAAATCTGAGCATTTGTAATTTTTGTGACCAGAAATTGTTTTGACAGGCAAACAGTGTACGTTGCCAATCATTTGGCATGGAGAACTTAAAATATACTGCAATATTAGTTCACATATGATACTAAAGTTATTGGTATGCCTAACTTGCACTTCTGGATTTTGACTTTGCTTGTTTCATGAGTGATGGTTTTCGGTGTAGATTCTCTCGTGTTGTTGAACACTATTGTCCGCTTCTAATTTTTCATGGCAGGTACTATTTTATGTTGTCAATATGACATCTTAACATCTTAAGATATTCAATGAATAATGCATGGCTTGGTAGATATTCAAATCTTGCGGTTAAAGATGGCTATGTTCATATTGATGCCTCGTTAAGATTTTGACCGTTCTCACCTTGGACTGAATTTAAAACAATGTCACAGACACCTAATGGTCTCATACGCGCATGATAATGCAAGCAAAAGTAAAATTAAGTCCGAACGTATAGCAGTGATACATTAACTTGTGAGCTATACTGAACTCATGCATATATTGACCACGCAAGTGCTATAGGTCTTGGACCAGTAACCTTTAGCTCTAGGACAAGGGTTGCAGTACCTACATGGCCGGGCCAGCGGTGGTGTCGTGAACAATGTTTCTCCACAGACGTATACGTACGCTAAAATGTAGGAGATAACTCCGCTATTACACTATCTGATGTTCATCCATACGGTCTTGGAGAGAACTATTGTATTTGTTTATTTATACCCAAGTACCAAAAATAAATAAATGGACAAATAGATACTGAGTAAATAAACAGATAAACGCCATTCGCTACATAACGCGTAGTTAATACAATGTTTTAAAGAACTAATGGTTCTAAAAGGTACATATATTTTCACATTAATAGAACTAAACTTTTCTCTCAGACTGTTTCATGAACAATAAACTCCCCACTGTGCTTATGATAATCCCCTTTCTGCACATATACAACACAGACACACCACAAGTAGAAAACTGTTGTTCAATAAAAAGCCTAAATACAAACGTGGCCCATCCGTCCGCCCGAGTGTGATTGCGTTATGTTTATGTAGTTGTAGTGCGAGTTTGATGCAAAATGCACTAATTTAGCTGGTATATACATTGGAAAGTTTAACAAATAACATTGATGCAATATTCATTAGAGTTCATATAAATAAAAAAATATTCTTTATAAATAGTGACTTGTCAAAGTTGTAAGCTATGAACTTGTGACGACGTAGCATTGTGTAATATAACTTTGGTCAGTAATTTTGTTAAAGTATCGAATAAGGAACTGAGAACAGGGAACAGTTTCCGGTTCCCATTTCCTTATTCTATGCTTCCTAGTTCCTGGTCCCCGGTTCCGGTGATATTCCGATGATCATATGACCTACTGTGCAAAAGCTGGCACTTATCAGCAAAAGTACAAATGAGACCAACTTAGCCCTTGAAAAGGCCAATCTCTGTTCCTAAATTCAAAGCTACAACTCAAATAGTTCTTAAGTTATGGCCAAAGTGTTTCTGATACATGTGTCCGTTTGAGGTTTCATGGGACAAGGTCAAACTAGTTATAGCCAATATATATATATATATATATATATATATATATATATATATATATATATATATATATATACATCATGAATATATACGTGCTACCCGGATACGTGACTTAGTGGCCTAGTTTTGTTGCATAACACCCACGTGATGATACAGGTGGTTCCAGGCTTCACGTAATGAAGTCAAAGGACTAAAACGTTGTAGCATTTACATACAAACATTAACTTCATCGACCGTTGATACATACAGCTCTCAATAATAATGTATACACCTGCTGAACACGAAGGTAAATAATATGATTGATAATCATTTAAACAGCAACAGCCCCTTTCAGTGAACAAGGTTGGTACACATTTATCCAAAGTGCAATCTCATCACGTTAAACCACACTTCAACCAGTCGTTTGGAAGAGGTACAAAATTGCAGAAACACAAAAAATAATCTTTGAAAAATAATGAAATCTCGGAGCACAAATTGTGAAAAAAAAGGATCTAACAGTTTTCAAAATGCCCCTATGCAATTTAGAGCGATTTGTACAGCAATTTCTAGAAGAGTGAACACTGCTAAGACTCAAAAGAACATCATAAAAATATACAAATCGCTGTCATATGACCACTTGTACGCACACAGAAAAGAGCCACCAAACGTACACCCTTACCAAGATTCAAGACGCACTACGCGGTGATTACATCATATGGGCAGCGGGTCTACGTTCATTCCCAACACGTCTGAAAAGAACCCATCATGTGGTTTGAAAAAAAAATATTGCAAATTTTCACATCACACAATAACTCATAAAAAACACAAAATAATTGCAGCACCACCGCTTGAAGGGTTTAAGGTGTAGAGATTTGCAGAAGGGTTCCTATACAATTCCAAAGAAATCTGCCAAACAGGTTTTTTTCAAAGAATATTTTTCAAGTTTTTTTTTTATGACGGGCTCGCGACCAGTTAAAATGATGACATATGGCTAAATTCTACTCATTCTACATCCCTGCAAAGTTGGAGAGGAGTGTTTTTAAAATTAAAAAAAAAAAAGAAAAAGAGGAGAAATTGCTGACGAACAAAGAAAAGACTAGGCAGAAAGACGGACGGGTGACTGTAACATCAGCTCAGGTGACTGCTAGCTGAGCTAAAAGTTCTCTCAGCACCTACAATGTTCGAGTGGAGAATTTAAAAATGTGATTTAAAATAGCAGGTGAACTCTGAAATTACGACTTAATGTTACAAATATAGCACATTTAACCGCAAGTAATAAGCACTTTATCACAATATCTTAGATTTCTCGAGAGGAAAGCTAAAACAACAATTTTAAGAAAGCGAACCTTGCTGGAAACAGGCTTAAACGTTAATAGGTCGCCTTGTAGTGTGTCGCCTCTTGAAATGAAAATATGATAATCACTGACCTTCCGCGATATTGATGTTCCCACTGTGTACTTATCTTTGTATCTATTGCAATGACTTTGGTGTTAGAATAGAATTGTGATAGGGAGTTAAGATTTTAGATACGACTTAATGTAAAGTGCGGCTACCAGCAGCAGATATTGAATGTATACACTGCACAACAGCATGTCAAACCGAAAGCGCAATCCATACAAAGCACACCAATGTAACACAAATGACTTATCATACAATAGCTAACAGATTTTAATAGGAAAATTTCGATGGCACAAAAAACATTGTGATTTTTTTTAGCTACACCATGTGAATGTAATAGTATTGCAGTTATTTCTTCCTACTGCAGCTAATTACCAAGTGATTTTATTTCTTACTGCCTCTGCGGTGCCAGGACAGTTTCTCACACAACGTACGAAAAATAATTGAAGATCATGCCACAAAGCAGAGTCCCTGTGCATCTTTGTGTGCACGGTGTAAATTCAAGCACATAAAGGTCTGTAGTATGTATTACTTTGTTTCATACTCGAAATCAGAATACATTGAGGTTGTTTTCAACAAAAGAAGAAGTAGTGCGCACTACATGAACATTTAAACCGGCAATGTCAACTTTTCAACGTACAAACAGTGTGTGACACCACAAACCGAAATGCTACGTTATCGCCGCGATTGTATGTGGTGCTGTATGTGAATAATTGCCAAATACTGCCCTCTTCTCCAAAATATTTTATGCCTGTAACAGACATTTGACTTGGAAATAGATAAAGAAATTGGATTCATGGTTTTGGTGAGCTGTTAAGGTCCTTATTTTCCTCATACAGGTCAATAAAATGAAAGATAAGGAAATGAAGATGATTAACATTTACTTGTTTTATTTTTAAATGTTGCGAAATAGGTACAGAAGATGAAACAAGGTCCTAGAATTAAAGGAGGGATTGAATACTGGAATTCAAGTGATCCCATCATATGTGGCTTCTTACGCATGTACACGTACATATTTGAAGACCGTGCATACATACACCCAGCTTAGATACACTTAAATACATAGATAAAATAATGATAAGCAGCTTCCAATCAGCGTGACCTCTGTAAACGTTTGAGACCAATGGTGAAGTTCAAACTTGTAAAATGATCCAATATGCAAATTTTAGGCGTCGAAACATCAATGACCGTGTTTATCGCTTTCTCCGCCTGTGCTGAGAAGGATTAGACAAAGTGACTGTGCTCTGATTTTGTTGATTCTGAAATCAATGCATGAAAATTGTATTTCTTCTACAAACATGTAGTTCTGTGGGAACCTTCTAGGCGTTGGAAGAGCAATGACTGTGTTTATTGCTTTCTCCGTCTCTTTGGAAAAGGGTTAGACAAAATGTTATTTGCAGCTTGTGGATTGCGAAGAAAGAGACAATAAACATAATTCAGAACAACATAAGGAAGCATTACATCTTGACATTCTTTAATACGAAATATAAATGTAGGATTCAGCATTAAGAAAGATTCAAGGGAATAACATCATAAAACAAGAAATTTGCAGCCGCAAGCTGTTTTTTTTTTTTTTTTTTTTTTTTTTTTGAAAAGAACACAGATCTCTCTTTTCGGTCTCTTTTATTAAAATAAATTTAAAGTCCAGATCTTCTCAAAGATGCGTCTGATAGGGTACTAATAAGTCTACATTTTCCCAAGCCCATCGACTTACCCAATTTTTAAAATATGGGCAGGAAACACTTTGCCAATGAAATGACCTTTTCAACAAGAGAATCCATTTTTTTCCATTTCTTTGCAAACAGCTCTAGGGTTTTGGTACCTGATTATCTTTTTCATAAAATAAAATTGTTTGTGAAGAGAAAGACACTCAGTAAAACGTGGTACTATTGTATCTTTTCCGTTAAGAAATGTCCAACCCTAATATAATGACAAAACTTACGCAATACATGTACTTTCAAAATAAATCAAGCTTAAAACAACCTTACCTAAGCAGAAGTTAAATTTGTATGTTAAGCACTCAAAGTTTCACATTTACAACTTGCTTGTTCCAGCTTGCTCAGAACCATTTCATGCAATTCAACGTGATGCAATGCTTACAATCAAAACACTGCACACTATTCTCATTGGTTTAATGATCCAGTTTAATCTGTCACAGTATCCCACGTGTGCAGCATAGCATTCTGTTCATGAATTAAGCTCTGACAAGCTCTGATTCGACACGGTTACGTAATCCTTCATTTCGTACACGATACAAAAGGGGTACAATGATAAGACGTTTATGCAACTTGATGCTGAACTCTTTGGCATGGCATGTTAAAATTTTCTATTTCCAGTCCGACAAAGTAGTTGATAAAAAGGTTTGTTTCTGATGAAAAACCTTCGATAAAAGTTGTCCCTATGTAGCACAAATAGACAATATAGACACATCGTAAACCAATATGCATTAATTTTGAGAAGTAAAACGATCGTGTGAGATGTGAAAGATACATACTTATCTCCTATGATAGTTCACCAGGAAATATACAAACCTCAGAGAGTTGACGTGTTATGTTCGCTAAAAATAATTAACATAATTCCATAACACCAAAAATATATTATTTCGTGTTCAAGATACCGTTAGCTTCTCTTCGTACTTTGACCAATTGTATTTGTTCTAAACTTTAAGTTATCGCAATATATATGTTTCATTTAATTATTAGAATGAGAATATGATGCAATTTTATCAAGAGCAATACTATTAATACAAAAAAATTAATGAACTATGGAAATTTCTATCTCTCAGTCTCTCAAGCAAGATAAGGATGGACCATAACCAGCTGGATACTCATCTTCATCAAATAGGTGTATCTGAGTGTTCTAACTGCCGATGTATTGCAAGTGTGGAAGATGCCTGGCATTATTTTATCAGTTGTCACTTTTGTACAGTTTGGAGAGAAAAAAAAGCATGGTTTGATTGCACAATACACTCCTTTTTCAATTCCAACTCTTTGAGTTGGTTCATTGCAGCAAAATTCTGTATCTAATGAGAAAAAAACGTTTATTCCATGATTATAAAACAGATCCAAAAGATTGAAATTCGCTGAAGCAGATGTAACTAAGTGTTTACTACATATTAGCTATAATCCATCTTGATTCTTCTCACTTCTCAGTTAAAGTCATCTTGGAAGTGCTTCAGACCCCCTCTGTGTGTCTGGTCTGGTGTTCCCGTGCCCTTTTTGTGTGTACAGCAATGTAACATTTTCACAGACAAATTTCAATTTCTACTTTACATCGAGCCTTGATGTGTCTGATTTGCTTTGCACCTATTCTTGTTTCCATTCCTTCATCTTACTTTTTAATCTGTTATTTTTATTTTTTCTGCAACCAAAGAGGTTTATACATGGCTATGTCATCCTTCCCAATTGTATTCTTTGTGAATAAAACATGTTTAAACCAACTAAAGAAATACAAATTCATATAAATTTAGACTCAAGATAAAATTCCAGCTCAGTACATTACTGCGCAATCACGTAACAACTATGAGCCATATTCACGCACCACCTTGATTTTTTTTTCTATTCTGAAGCTTGAGAACCGCATTATATGAGAATATTCTTACTTATATATTGATGTCATATTTTGTGTACATTCTTAAAAAGTTTGTTGACATGTGCAAAAAGGATACTTTGTTATTGACCTCGTCGACAAAGTCAGCGATCATTTTTAAGTATGCAAAATTCCTGTATTCAAGGCAACAGTGGTGAAAGGTATGTTAAAAATGTGTGCAGGAGCCATACCGTTGGAGAGCGTGTTAACAGCCAGTGTAATGTAGTGAAAAAGTCTCAAACTAAGAAAGAAACTGAACCCCCGTGAACTTGCATGGTTTTCTGAATGAAAAGTCTTTCTCTCTTGATCTATTTATGTTGCTTTAGATGGGAAGTATCCATGCAGCATGGCAGCCAGATTAACTTTTATTATAGGAAACAGGTGTCTATGATAATATGAAGATGTATATCACATATAATAGTAGTTCCATCCTAGGAGTATGAATTACTGTCCAACCGAAAGCAGATGAAAGATTTTAATTCACTTACGTCACTGTTCATGTGCCAACTTGAAGACACACATTTTCCGAACTATATTGTATCTCTGGGACTTCATTATGCAAGTAGGATGTGTTGTCCAATGCTGCAATGTCACCAAGAATTGTATGCTGACGAAATAAACCAAGATATGCATGGGGACAGCCCGTCCTGACCTAACCTGGCCACATTCAACTCTTACCCCCTTTGAAGTCGATCTGAGTAACGATTTGGAAAAAGTTACATCATATGTGCACACAAGCATTCTACTATTATGCATACCAAGAGGAATTTTATCAATCAAGCAAAATATCAGGGAAAAATTTGTTGAATCAGGAAAATAGCCTTGGCATTTAATGTAAAGTTCTGATGGAGACTAGGTCAAGCTACATACCTGCCCAGTTTAAAAGAAATGCAGTCTGTGGTTTCAGGAAAAGTAAAAAAATTAATAAAAATACAAAGGTTCGTAAGATATACAAACAAAACTGCATCATCAATTGTTGAACCCATTAAGGTCTAGGCATGTGGATAAGTGTTCCTGTGCATTAACACGGCAAGTGACCAAGTGATTTAGGAGATTTCTCTTCAGATGCTGGCCAAAAATAAGCAAAATCAAACGAAATGATTAGACCCTGACCTGTTGAACAAACAGGTAGAGAAACACCCAAGATGCGACCCTCACCAGGTTTAAAGGGAAACTGACTGACAACTCAAAAGTATGAATTGTTGATAGGCGGATTGACAGATAGGTCAACGGAAGGATGAGGGACGAAAGGTAATCCTTTAAACACTTCTGTGTCAATACGATCAGTGTATATACTGACCGAAATCATATATCAATGTTGTATATGCTTACTTTGTGGTGTGCTCTCTAATTATATGGGTCCACCTATTTTAACAGAACGAAGGATTTCCATTTAAGACATAACATGTAGAACAATTAAGGGACGGTGGTCCTGTTTGCATTGAAAACAAGTCAACATTGTCACCACATTGTGTACTTCGGCAGTCACCAATTACCGACCTGCTTCCCTTTTTTCCATATTGCTTGTACCCCGACATCTGAAGGCCAGGCATTGTAAATACTGCTGGGAGCTTCAAAGAGGGTCCAATATAGTACCAATGCTTAGTTAACGTAACCGAGAAATCAATCTACATCATTGTCTTATTTTCCGTTTGTTCATTAAATGGTTTGAAATGAAATGATAATTTTTCATGAGACATTTGAACATAAGCGCAATATAGAAAAAATGTATAAATCATATAAATTTTGCATAGGAAAGTTTTAACTTCTGTTGGCCTGTGTTAAAAATAAATAATATATGTCACCGCCTATTACGTACACATTTGGTGCAAACGAAGCGGATGACTGGTCCTGCTACGTTTGAAGACAAATCATTGAGCACCTTTGGAGAACAAATACGCCTTGTTTTCTTTATACTTGAAAAATCAATATTTACAAGTTACGTCAATATCTTTATTGCTACAAAAGAAGTGGCACAGTTGCATTATTAAAAATAGTCTCTATCAAGTTTGATCCGTCTTCAAAATAATTTATTCATATTTGTTAACCTGTCTCATCAGTGTACCTAAATCAAGAAAAAGGTTCATAGTGCTAACATTGCAAAAGGCCAATATAGTATTATAAAATCATCTATACGGACATTGCCTGAACAAATGTACACATGCTTCGTTTCTCTGTGAATGTTGTTTGATGAACGGATATACACGGGTCAAAATGAGCAAATGGAAGAAAAATCATAAGCTGTGCGATAAATTGGTATTTTGGCGCTCCCAGGTTGATAGTAGCAACAAAGAATAAAATAACTTGTGCATTTAAATTCCCAGATGTAGGTCAAAATGAGTAAACACAATCTTCTGTAATATATGGATGTCTTATTATATACAAGATATATTAACCTGATCGCAAGTAGCCGTGTAACATGAAATAACTCCTCCTCATCACCATCCTTATTTCTATATGAATGTTGATGCATGCCCATTAAACAATTCACCCAAATATTTGAAGAATGTTTGGTTTGTTATGATTGCACCATTTGCTATTATCACAAAAGCATATGTAATGTTGAATATAGCCGCATAGACAAGCGTAAAATAATATTTGTGAGAACATTAATTAGACTATAGGAATATATTCATGTATATTTAATGTACACTTTTCAAATTAAGTAGATCTTGTGATTATGTTTACAAATATATTTTATTAAAACGTAAAGCAAATATTTACTTTTTTATGACAGATTTTTTACATTACGGAAAGGGCAATGATCACTACGGGTGTAAAATCCTTTCCGCGGAAGTAACACAAGTAACATCGTAATAAGCGGGGCATATAATCACTCAGCAATATTATATTGACTGCTCTTTGAGAGGAGAGGTTCAGCTAGACGAAGTCGTACTTCGTGATGAGAGACCATGCCATTAATGCTAGACTTGACATATTGCAGAGTTGCAAATGGTCAAGATGTGGATACAAGGAACACAAACTAGCACAAGCTAGTTTTCAGAACAAAGATGCAGTGTGCCCAGGAGTGAATTTTCAGGAAGGCACATAGACAAAGTATCATTCTATTAAACCCCTTTTGTGCACACTGGACTTGCTGCTACAGAGAGTGGGCAAAGTTTGGTTACATAACTGTCATACACATACCAACATATCAAGCCTGGACGTATAAATCAGCTGTATAGCATTTTGTGTTGTATTTTATGTATAGCCTGTATTATGTATCATGTCTTCGTGAAGTTTCTAATCTGATGGAAGGTCTATTTTTTAATCTGGGTACCCGTCTCTCATCCGTGCTGTCTTTGCCAACAGATTTACATATAGGGATTTAAAAGGCAGTTTCACAAACGCTTCATATTTGAGTTTCAATGTACCCAATAAATTTCCCAGCACTCCTAATCGCACTCAAAGTTACAGCTCTTACCAGTACTCACTAAGAAGCGAGCAGGATAAATAGTAGGCAGCTCACTACCCACTGTAGGCAGCCCAGACAGTTAACCCATCTGGGGTTAACCAGGATAGGTAGCAAGTTGCTCATAGCACTTCCCCACTGTAACATTTGTACGGCAAAATCCCCACCACTTTTTCTCATAAGTTCTTACTACCGAATGCGAGCTTCCCTAATGGAAAGTCCCCGCATGCATGTTTGTGTGAGGGACAAAAATTGGGAAAACACACCCACTTTAAAACTGATTTGCAGAAAATTTAGGTACAAATTTTATTTCATTGTAAATATTCTAATTGGCAGTTCAGCACATCAGTACAGTACAGTTTTTAGTATCCAAATACTTATGAGTTTGATCAAGTATGACCACCTCTCTCCTCTCTCTCTCTCTCCCTCTCTCTCTCTCTCTCTCTCTCTCTCTCTCTCTCTCTCTCTCTCTCACACACACACACACACACACACACATAGATACTCTCTCTCTCCTTCTTTTTCGCTCCCTCCTTTTCTGTGTCCCCATCCGTCCACACTCCCTTCTTTCCTAACTCCTTTTACCTACTCCCAATCTGTCTTTTTTCCTCTTTCTTGTTTCCCTTGTCTGTCTTTTTTTCCAAATTTCTTCTTTCATCCCACTGTGAATACAGAAATATATGTCACAGTCGTGATAATGCTACCCTTGTTTGTATAACTGATTTATACTTACACGTTTATGTCATTCTGGAAAAGAAATTCAAATGACCCACCATTTCCTTTCAATGTAGCGAACTTGTCACTGAATTGCAAATCTTACCACCTATGAAAAAATGTTTTACTCTAAAATATTAATTTAAGTTGATACATTTCTAATCTGCACTTCTTATATGATTGGACAGGCTACAAGAATACAGATATACAATATTTATTTAAATTTTCAATCAAGAAACATTGTGCTTAGACCTACTCACGATATGCATGACTGCATTATCCCATAGGTGACATCTGGTGGCTGAAGCTGTAAATACAGTTTGGATGTTCCCTATTGGGAGCCAGGCTACTGCAGTACCTAAAATGCATCATATTTACCCATTTAGCATCACCAACGTCATGTAACGTTGTATATGCTCTTGTCCGAAAGGCATCTTCGTAATCAAATAGTTGTAGGCACCTTAATAATTTTGTTGAGGTCCGTTATAAGCAAACAGAATCGTCGAGCACAAAAGTCCATTCAATGTCAGACTCTCTTTACCAATGAAGGAATTATATTTTTAAAACGCTCTTCTGCCTTCAAAGTTTGATTTTTGGGGTAAAAACAAACAAATGTTTTAGGATGTATAAATGTCCTCGATTGTAATGCTCACCATATAGATTCCATATAACGAAATGTGTTTATATGAATGTATATGGTGTACTAATATGTAAATTCCTTGCCTAGCTATTCCATTGGCAATGGGTGCATTGAGGGCTGCCGTACTATTTTGGAATTATGTGATAGCCGAGTCCATTGCAAGATGTCTCACGATGATGAGGTACTATGTAACTTGAGGCTGAATTCATTGCACATTATATATTAGTAAGATTACACACTGATAAGGTTATTACCTTTAAGAATTGTTTTGTGCTGAAAGCTGTATGTTTCAAGAGTTTTCAAGATTGTTTACTTTCGAATCAAAGTTCCTTCAGCAAAAAGATCAATGCAATCTGACAAATTACCTTATGCAGCTCCTCAATTCACCGTCCTATTGTGGATTTTGTAGAATAAAGCACGTCCTTTATTATTATTCTAAAAAAAGGATTTAACGATTTTTTTTTTCGAAAAGCATTGAAACATGCCTTCTATCATGCAGGATCTTATTTGTGTCATAATATTACAATGGTTTTCATCTGTGACAACCTCTCAGGTGGCGCTGCCATCACATATGTGGTACTCCGTGATACCTTCTTGATTCCCACAATGAAGATGCTCTGCTTCTCATATGCAATCAAATTTTAAAGGCTGCGGTGCTCAAAACAGTCCAGTGGATGGGAAATCTTTGATATTGTAACCTGAGTGAGTTTACAAATGGCTCTTGAAGCTTAAGGTTTCTATCATAGCAGGACAAAGTCGATAAAAACATTATATCATTGGAAACTATTTCGAAAAAAATGCAACAAAATCTCCCTATTGTAAAGTAGCGTTTGGACAACATTCACAATTTGCCAACAACACCGAATAAGCTTCAAAAATATATTTGGAACTGCAAGACATTTTCATTACTCTGTAACGTCGATTTCCCACTGTCCGTGCTCCCGGATTTTCTTAGTGTGACCCTGTTTCGTTGTACCCCACAATCAAAGAAGGTTGCTTTACCATGCCCAAGTTTGTTTTGCTTCAAGGTGCTCTCCCTTACAAAATGAAAATTCTGGGATCATGCTGGATTTTGCTGGTATTTGCTGGACATGCTGAGAAGTGCTGGACCACATAGCATTTTGCTGGAAAAAGGACTTAATTTTTCTCGATTTTCTGGTTTTTGCTGCAAATGCTGGATATTGGTGGAAACATGCTGGGTTTTGGTAGAAAAAGAACTTTGTTTTTTTTCAGGGTAATCTCATTGTTGCTGGGAATGCTGGATATTGCTTGAAACAGGCTGGATTTTCCTGGAAAGAGAACTTAGTCTTTTCAGGGTTTTCTTGTTTTTGCTTCGGATGCTGGATATCGCTGGGAGCATGCTTGATTTCGCTGGGAGCATGCTTGATTTCGCTGGGAAAAGAACTTGTAAAATTTTATAATATTAGATTTTTGTTAAAGATGCTGGATTTTGCTGGAGTAGACTTCAGTGTACAGAGCAAAAGGCAGCATGGGCGATAAAGGAGGAACAAGTGCGTCTACCCTCGCTCAAGTTCCAATTATAATCTCGATGTTTCAGCATTATTAATTAGCCGCAAAAGTTTTAACTTGGTATGCAATCCTATGTATACACCTTATAACTGGATCTTTAATTACCTGTGCCAGATTTTTGGAAATCCATCAGACTTATACCTATCAAAATATTGATTTAAGATACAAAATATTCGATCATCGGTTAGCCTCGTTCTCAAAGGTTTGCAAGGCGGGAATTTTCGTTTAACTGAATTCGCGGATTGTGAAGACTGCGTTCTGTTGTGCTGTGTTGAATGAATGCAGAAGTCAACAAAGCATTGGGCAAGGCAACAAATTTAAATATCTACTAGTCTTTCCCCTGTGGTCAGATCAAATATTGGCAGTGGTTAAACCCGCGCAAACATCACCAGCCTTCGATGGGAGCAAAATATCGGGGAAGAAGTGGATGCGCAAACACTGCAATGGCCGGAGATAATTCACAAGGCTATCATAATGTAAATGGTTTGTGCGTACACTATTATGAACTCATGAACTTTCATGTCTTAACGTTACTGGATTAATACACAGTATGAATATCTTTATTAACATGAACCAATGCAACTCAGTATGGTAGAGGTACAGTCACGATGGATGTGATGAAACCATGCCTTTCATGGGGTCACACCAAACACCAAACCCCACCTGAACCCTCCAAAACTCACCAAACCCCACCTGAACCAACCAAAACTCACCGAAACCCACATTTTTCCTGGATTTGGTCGGGATTTCGTTAAATCCCAACAGAATCCAGCGAAATTTTGTTGGAACTGGCTGGAAAAATTGTGGATTTGCTAGATGCTTGGCAGAAAATGCTGGATTATGACGGATGTTTTCTCCAGCATTTTCCACCACGCCTAGCAATGTCCAGCATAATCCAGCATAATCCCAGCATTTCGTTTTTGTAAGGGCTGTCATATTTGATTTACAAAAAAAACGCAAAAACATAAAAACAAATTGTACCATGTGGTGATAAAATGATGTAATGTGTTGTACACATTGTTCCGGATATTGTGGTACAGAGTGTTCCAGATGCCTAGTGATCCATCATCCACCTGTCTGTCCGTCCGTTCACAATTCACATTTTACCTCGTCTCCAAAAGCGTCAACCCGGTTCTATTCAAACTTGGTCAGAATGTACCATAGGTAAACCTGTATCAAGATTGTTCAAGTGGTTACGCTTCAATGTATCTAGATTTGTTGAAAGTTTTTCTTATTTTCTATTTCTTCTTTCCAAAACCCAAAACAATTTTCTCCAGATTCACTGGAACAGTTGCTTTGAAATTGGATAGGGGCACTCATGGTGAAACTCAGAAATTCTTCAAACATGGTGGGGATGTACCTTGCAGGGGTCTCTATAAAGATTGTTCAAATTATTGTATAGCCTTGTGTGTAGCAATCTAGTGAGTACTGGTTATTGGCTTCATACATTTAAATTGCCATCCCTAGCCCCACTAACACACCTGTAGACCTTTTTGACCTCCTTGTTCTGAAATCGGCAACCAAGCCAGCCATATATGGGATTTATTTGATTCTGTGGGTAGTAATAGTTCTCTACTTTTTAATGCAATTAGACGACGAAACAATAACATTTCGCAACAAATGCTAGACTTGATACCCTTGATACACTGTACCTGAGATCAAAACAATTGGCCTAAAAATTTTCATTCCAAGTGTGTTCTGTTTCCCTTTACAGGCACACTTGATAACGTTAAGCCATCCACGACTAACTCGAAGATAAAAGCCCCTTTAAGCAATCAGATCTGGCTTTCAAGTGCCTGGCTTTCAAGGATTTCAGGTCAACATACACACCAGGCACAACTCCCTGGTTTTCTTTAGGATAGACTCACCCTGATTCTGGAGGAACCCATATGCTACTTAGGCATAAATTGACTTCATAAATATTACCCTCCACTGTGATTCCACGTGTGTTACAAAAGATGAATAAAACCCTAAATTTACATCGTTGGGGGTTTTGAATCCAATCATTGTCATCGTCATGTCATTATACATTTCCTGACTTTGCATGTTACCTGCATAAATGCCCCTAGTCTATAACATCGAAAACTACTTTCAGCTCTTTTCAATTTTAATTAAGGTTACATAAGGTGGTGTTATTTCCGGTACTCCTTAACAAATCTACCAGCTATGCATCTCAACTTTTATCATTTCTTGAACATTTTTTCTATTTCGGATACTCATAAGTATCATGTAACATTAACTCAAAAGTAATTCTCTGTATGTCAAGATGGACACCATAGGAAACCCTCCCCTCAATAATTCTCAATTGCACCTTCACATATATCTGCGTATGTTCCTTCCTTCTTTTTTAATGCAAAAAGAACGTATTGAAACATTGCAATTTTCATGTGTGCGAACAAACGGTAACCCTATTGATGCTGCAAATTGACATTGGTAAATTACTTATTGCAAATATCTTGACTTTAATAATACCATACACTTCATCATCCAAAACATTACCAAAGAGTCTCATACATGTTTCAAATCCCTTATACATGCAGTATGTGCACTGTTGCAGCAAATGAACCATGTGTGTTACACTCCTGTCACAACCCATCCAATCATGTTACATCTTTACACACTTCAATATCTTTAAACAAATAAGCACCATTCCCCCAGTTTTTGCGATTCCTTGTTTTCAACTCCTGCCAAATTTAAGCTGCCTCCCTTTTAAATTGTTAAGGCAATTAAGTTTTTATAAGCTAATTCCAACTAATCTAAACCTTCATTGTAATTTATCAAATCTTGTTCAAGCTATGAAGTCAGAAAAACGTGTATTTCATAATTCAGTTGATTCTATTATTTCTTCCTGTTGGTGCTATTTGTGATACATCGTATTTGTTACTACTTCACAGACTACTTCACTGGCCACTGCTGCAACCATAAGGGGCCCTTCTTGTTATTCAGTTCAACCCTACTACGCCCCTGTTAACTACGACTCAAGCCAGTTTTGAGAATGTGACCCCTTACTGTCTGTGCTGTCTGTCTTTGCCTGTATGGTCATGTTAAGCTCCCTCATTGTGTGGAATATTTGTCTTCCTTGGAGATATATTCCTCCCCAAAATTACTTTGTGCTTGTAAATAAACTCTGGTAATTTGCCTTTAAGGTTTTATACCCGGCGTCCCACTTGGCCCCACCTCTTCTAACTTCCGGGGCTCAGTTTCTATTTCTGATATAACAGGTGAAGGTTTACGGTCCGTAAGCATGTGCCTGGTTTAGCAGAATGGCAACTTCCAATTCATCACTCACCCACCCCCCACCCCCACCCACAAGTTTTGATATCAGGTGTGTATGGCGTCTGGCGTCCTGGCGCCACAAGATGACTCACTACAAGAACTGTTGCCCAGTTTTCTGCACCACGGGTCCCGAGGATTGTTTAATGCATCAACAATCAATTACTACCAACCTGTACTCTGCAGAAAACACTCCATTCTATCCTCTACTTGGGTGCTCAACCTAATTGCATAAAGTTTTAAACTCCGGTATGCAATTGCGGCTGTAAAATATCAAGTTATTACGACACAAGGCGAACAATGATCTTGTAAACTTGCACGGAATCGTTATTTAGTCACTGTACATGTTTGCTGCAACCTTACTAATATAAGATGAATTTCTATTAACACCAAAACGATATCTGTGGTATCAAACCAGGTGTGGCCCTCCTCTTGATTCTGCTAGAAAGAAAGGGGGGTACCTTACAATGAACCACACCACATCAGTCCGACGCAATCTTAATTACTGCAGCAGGTACTGTTAATAATAAATAAATAAATAAATAAATAAATAAATAAATAAATAAATAAATAAATAAATAAATAAATAACGATCATTCGAATAATGAGAATACTTTACTCATTTTTTCAACCTTAATATAATTTAGATTTGACGCTTTGTGCGTTTTTACGTAATCTATACAAGTTGGGCTTAACCAGGTAGGCCTTTACAGTCGCTTCTGCTAATAACGTGTATGCATAATATAACCACATTATCTTTTTAATTTGTTATTGGCGTCTCCCTATTTGGTTGTTTTATAACGTATATTTCGGGAAACACCAAATGCGTGATGTATCTCTACATTCTTTGACTTTGACTTTGAAGAATACAAAAAGCAGTCCCTGGAACAAACTGTGGCTTTTAAAATTGCGGTAATTATGGTTATAACTTTACAAATATCACACACACACACACACACACACACACACACACACACACACACACATATATATATATATATATATATATATAAGGGTTTTCTTTTTCAATTAAATTGTCAAATGTGTCCTCTACCATTTGGTAAGTTGCACGCTAGCCTTCAAGTGCTGAACTCCATTTTGATCCATAAAAAATACGAGACAGTGATCAGGTGAATAGATGCATGTTACACAATGTATATTTCATATGGATAGAAAACCAGGTTTTCCAGTTACTTGTTGAGTTAAACAAAACCGTCTGATTAAGTTATTCTTTACCCGCCATCAAGTTCCTCAAGTACTTAGTTCTATTGACTTCCTGCAGAGGGCAGCAATGGATAGGCCCTTCGCTGAGGCCAGTTCTGTTGCCGGATGTACGTCAAATGTGCAATCAACTATTCCCTGGCAAGTTAGCCATTTGGATTAAATGACGGCATTCTATCTAATGTGTTAGAGTAACTTCTCTAATAACAAAATCTAAATGTGTAAGTATTGTCAAGACAATTATTTCCATGTGCCATACTCGTGTTAGCGTTGACTGTACTGATCCAACATAAGGAATGTAAACACATCGTGTTCATGTAAGCATGAAGATTCAACATTTGTCCATATTTTCATACAAACGCTATGAAACTGGTTTATCTCTAATGTTTCATCTGTGAAATATAGTGTCAGACCTATAGCTCCGTGTATTGCCAGTGCATGTACATGGGAATATGACGAAATGCTCGTTTGGTCCAGTTCATGAAGATGTGTGTTGTTGCCAGCAATCTTGCCATGATCGACGTTTAATAGTGTACATTGTACAGAGACATACAACCATTAAATTGAAATAAAACTCACAAAAAAAACTGCTGAAACTTAAACTTATACGGGGCACGTAATGAAAGGGAAAGACCTTGGAGCCAATGAAAGGACTGTTTGGTTTAAACATATTTTTATTCAAAAAAGTGATCGGGAAACAGGCTCTGAAATCCCTCTCGTGAAAGGACTGTTTAAACTAATGACATAAAGTTGTAATATATATATATATATATATATATATATATATATATATATATATATATATATATATATATATATGTATATATGTATATATATATATGAAAAGTTCAATGAGCAACTAGTGAATAATATTTCAGTCAGACGAGACCCCTCCAAGATATATGTCTACCGAGTTCACAGAGAATACAGTCCGACCTAAAAAAAATATGATGATGATAATAATACTACTAATTGTCCAAGGACAACTGAAGATACCTGCCCAATGGGTTAAAAGAAAGACTATGTAGTGCCTTTGACATGAACGGATATATTTGTGTACAGTATTCAGTTATTTTGGGGGGGGGGAGGGGGAAGGGGTGTAAAATTAATCAATAACCTCAAGGAGTATTTTCTTTTATTTTTTGTTTATGATATAAAGGATAGTGAGATATTTTAGAACTTCGTGAATTTCTGGGATTATTAATTTTCTCAGTAAAATCCCTCATTTTGAGTTATTGTTTGGCGTTAATTTCACATGTACCTAAATATCTTGTATTCACGGAATTAACTCTGCCCTGACCTCTCACCGCTGCTTCCCCTCTGAAAGAAAAAAAACATAATTGTTACATTGATTGTTTCCCCTAAAACTGTCCTTATCCTCCAACCTTTCATATTAAATTGGTAATTGATGCTTCCAACATGTTGCCTAAATAAATCACTAAACCTCTTTTATATTCGCGAACATCAGCCATTGGTTTGGGTCGAGCCCCAAACAAAAATGCGTTTATTTACCCTGTTGTCAGGCATGTTAACTGCACGAACGCAGTGACGCATCAGAGAAAGCCATTGACTGGCACACTGGACATACACCCCATACTACATTACTACCCTCTCCCCCTCCCCAACATTGGGGAGGGGGTATTTTAAACTATACCGCGAGAAAAGACTTGGTGCCCAATATTGCAACCCATTAGCAGAGGGAAATGTCTGAACAGAGCGTACAGGAAGTGTACAGGGTACCAAAAGCCGTAACTTAATATTTACCCTTCAGCAGACCCTCATATGTTTCCAAGATCGTTATACCCGTCATTTAGTGACTTCGGATCACGGCTCACGTGACTCACCTGGGCTGACCGCAGCATAGTGTTTATCTACATGATCGGACAAGCCTGGAAGGGTCACAGAATCATTCAATACACTGTTAACATTCGTCCTCCATTTATTTCAGGATATACGACAAGTTAGCAATGACTTTCACAAACTACTGAATATAACCAAGGAGGGTAGCGAGCTTTGGATTCAAACGGCAAATATGGTTAAGCTATACATTTTCTGAAAGCTAACAAACTGGAAATGGTATTCATTTCACGTTCATTATGTCGTGTTGGTTGCAATGTTTGTTTAACAATTATACCAGTGATCAACATAATTCACCACAAATTTCGTTTCAACCTATTCAAGTTTGAACATGTTGACCTCGAGTCTGCAGGAAACTGAAGTTTATTATGTGAATCCAAAAAGCGTGTCTCAGTTTCCAATTTTCGTTCCGTTTTGTCTTGCCTTTGATGTGTCATCTTTTCAACTTCAAACAGATGTATACAAGGAACAACACAAATATTTCAAAAATTTGAGACACGCTTATTTACATACTTCCTTGACATTATATGGTCATACTAACTTCATCAGTTACTTCCCCGAAATATCCTTTTCTTCAAGTGGTTTGTAATTTTCCAGATGTCTTTGGGATCACTCGATTCAAGTTGCGTGTGCAAACTATAAGTATTAAATGCATCGTCTTTCAATTCCTGCATGTTAGTTTATCACTCTGCACTTACTTATTTTGCACCACTTTCGTTTGTGTTTTTATTATCCATCTCTGAACTTAAGGCATCACAAAATTGAATTGTACACCGTACGTCATTAGAAATTTCAATTTGTGCAAAGGGTCTACTCTGTGAAAAATATTTGCGAAAGGGAATAATGACCATCAAATCTTAACTTTCCATTTTGTTCTGGACTGGCTCGTTTGGAGAATTGTGTCAACATCACGTGCTTTACTGACCCAAGAGCAGATGTATGTTGGCATTTTGTCGCTAGTCAATGCTGCAAAGTGGATTGAAAGTTGTCTGTTGGGTCTCTGTTGGCAGCCAATCCTTGATAGCTAAATTGTAAACCGACATTCGCCATACAGTGGCTCCACCTTGGTTGTATGTTGGCTCCACATTGGAGGCCAGCGCGTTTTGCTGGCTTTCTGTTGCCTGCTTTATAGTCAGCCAATAGTGGTACAACAGTGGGCCGATGAACTCTGATTGATGTTTTTTATGCAGCCAGGTCACCAAATCATAACCAAATGACACACCCAAATCATAACCAAATGACACACCCAAATCTGCCTTTGTCCGTTATGCGTTAATTGTTGGCTTGATATGATAGTTATTGTGGGTAACAAGTGTGTTCAGTTTTGACCCTAAAGTTCTTAAACCTGGAAGGACAACAATCGTTGACAACGTTTTAGATGCTATCGCCATGTCTCGCTTATTGTGGCATTTCGTAAATTCCTACCTATCCTGCTTTAAACATGTCTTATCAATTCACAATTAATGCGTATACCAAAGCACAAAGATTCTGTTGAAAAAATGGCAAGGTATGGGGCGAGATAAAAAAGGACTACGATTTCCATTGAATCACACGGTACATGCATGACTTGTTGGTTGTAAATGCATGGAATCGTAAAATCCCATGTAACAACCCTTCTATTACACTCTTTATTGACAATTCCAAAACAGAGCATTTTTAATGCAACTGACACAATGCTGTATACTCACACTCAACACACAAACAGAGGTTAACAAGATAAAACACTTGAAAACAGCAGTGGTTTGTTGCTAGTTGAATACATCATTTCTTCATCTAGAATATATACGCATATCATAAATCTTTAAGTGTGATACCCTAAAAAAGAAACATTTCAGAAATGATGCAGTTAATTAGCATGTCACCGATGGTCATTAATTATTTTAATGGAACCAGATTCCAAGATAAATCTGTATAGATGTAATTGCCCAGTACTCTTTTCACCGAGTCAATTTTTCACAGTGCCTAAAACTTCGCCCACATAGAGAGGGATTTGATCAGCATTATTGCCACAATGACGTTTCACTCTACCTGTACCAGGAGTCGACCAGTGCATGGTCCAAAAGGATAAGTCTGTGTCACTCAAAGTAGCTGATGGTGCCAGAAGTAACACTTATAGCCTTAAATACAGGCGCCAATATAGAATCAATCATGCATGTGTTATTTTTCACACCTTTCAGAAATGCGCATTTCCATAAATCATTGTGAGACAAACAAGTATCTGTAATCATTTGTGTCTCGATAAGTCACCCGCTTTCACGACAGGGGGTGTGCTTTTGTGACTTTCGCGCCTAAGGCATGTTACGTATGTCTATTTACCTTTCATGCGTGTAACGTGTTCGGTTAAATGTTTGTCACTACCTAAAGGTAACCCCGTGATAAAACAAGGAATGCTAGTCTGCACGCAAGAGAGCTATGTGTTCCCCCTTCAGCCCACTTCTTATATATAGTCGCATCCTCTGAGTATTGTCTTTTGTGAGCAAAATATACAAAGACATCGTATATGTTCTAGGTGATGTAAACCTTAACTATACTCTAACTTCATTACATATGTAATTGCTTTTATGACAGCTTGGGGAGCAGCAATTCGAGGACGCAAAGAAAAACAACAATGAAGTGTGACTTTCATATAATCATGCTCGTTTTATATTAAAATTTTCTTATCAGCTCATTGTTGCAAACAGACGGAAGCCATATTAGAGACATCAAAAAGACGGACATTTTCAAAAGTCGAATATTCAAGATAAAAGTAGAATAAACGATTTGTATCTTTGATATTCAACTTTTTCTATTTCTCGCTAGATGGCCCAAAAATCGAATATCCCAGATAAAAGTTGAATAAACGAGATTTATTTTTAATAATCAGCGTTTTTCGTATGCAAAAACGAATATTCAAGATAAAAATCGAATAAACGACTTTTATCGTGACTATTCGACTTCTGACAAAAGTCTCTTTTTATGTCCCCTTTATGGCTTCCGTATTAACAAAATTACACTCCATCTTTTTGCTACGATTTTTGTTTCCGAACAACAAACGGACACAGGAGAAGAAACTTTCAGCAGAATACATTTATCACGTGTGTGAAAAGGCGAACTTTTATGTTATATTCAAATGTACATTCTTTTTAATGGCCAGATTAGTATAACTAGTGAAAGGAGAGAATTTACTGCCAGTTGATTTACTATGGTTTTGCACTGAGACAAAATCTTGTACCCTTTTGGTATGTGCGTCCACAGCGCGTGGAAAAAAGCCGTTGACCTGCCCCCCCCCCCCCCGCTCCCCGACATACAGCAATGTTGGCCTTTAAAGGTCTTTTATGACCACATTGAATCTGGGATCATTGTGGTGCTTCAGAATTGTAAATATTGTTGTAATTCGTTCTATTGCAGTGGGTATCTCAGTGGGTTGTTTGTGGAAGTCAAAGTTCATAGATTGTATTAAGTATTACTTCATTATTATTATTTTCATCATCATTTTTATCATCTTCAACATCAGCATGCGTAATTGACAGTTTTAGAATACGAACAGACTAAGTTTCCAGCTCCATGCCAGTAGGCTAATTTGCCATGTATTACGTACTTTTTGTTTAAATTTAAATAGCCAAAATATTCAAACATCTGTGAAAGGTATTTTAAAAGCTCGGTAAACTGAAATTCCATGTTCATTAAGATTTGTTCCCAATATCATTTAGGTCAAGAAAAGAAAGCAAAATAGTGCGGCACCCTTTGGTTGGACTGTCCATGCAGCCATCCCATTGTTCAAACCTCTGGGCAGCCAACTTTACTGTGAAAACAGTAACTTGTCAACTGGCAGTTGGTTAGTTGTCAAGTGTCAAGTAGCTACACGTTTGACATGCTCTTGACATTGATGTTCAGTTTAGTTTATTAAAAATGTTGCCAAAAAGTGTTCATTTAAAATTCAATCAAGTTGCTTTCAAGACACTAAATCCATAAAACTGTCGACATTCGCATCATCCACTCACATCTGTTGGCAGGAATTGAGCTTTGTTGACAAAACATGACATAGCAACTGTGTCGGATATAAACAGAAGTTACGTGCAACCAGGGAGTTAGTGGTTTGTCTCTCCTGAGAGATACACGTGTATTTTTTTTTCCACTACACAAGTCTAAAGCAAGGACGCCTCCATTATTATGATATGGGACTGATGGTACGAACTAGGGCTAATAAACGGTAACAAAGAGAAGACATCTAAAGTTTTCTTCATGAAGATTTATGTCTACAATAGTGGTGGAAGAATTAAAAACGGTTTACGAATGACGCATGAATATAACTAGGTGTTTTTGTGCATTCAGAAAGGAGGAAAACCAACAAATGCGATTGGATCACTGTTTTGCAATGAAACGGAAGTTGCAAATAATAGCAAATATGTCTTGTACATGCGGCAAATAAAGCCACTTTAGTCTTACTTCTACTGCAAGAAACCTATCAGCATATAATACATTCCACTATGGACAGACAGGTTGGTCTCTGTCTATGCATGACGTCATGACCTATGAACTCCTGCATCATAATATAAGGCTGCAACATGGATTATGTAAAAGGGAATATCTTTATCTGTTCCTTCAATACGATTGAAACCGCAAGATTCCCAACAATGGGATGAGAAAATGATATGCCCTCATTCCCACCCTTTTCAATGTTTTCATAAATGACTTACCTGATAAACTTGCTTGCATAGGCCAATAAATGTTGCACAATAACATGACATTTAATTACAAATATCCAAAAGACGAAAGTTATGATTTACAACTAATTAGGAGGAAACTTAAAACGACAATTTTATCTTTTGGAGAGAAGCACTTTAGATTCTGGACAATTGTGTTATTTGGGTTTAACCTCTAACATGCTCTGTGATAAGGCTTTCAGATATTTGGCACAATTTAAGAGAATATCATTCTGATTGTTAATACTTTTTTTGGTACCCAGACCAATCGACCTATATTACAGAGTTCAATGCGCAAATATGTGTCGCCTACCCGCAAGTATGCACATGAAACTTGGTGCTCCTATGAAGTACCGATTGGGAAACATTTCTCATGCAATTGACAATTATTTAAAATCATTTTTCGAAAAGATACATGTACTTTTAGTGTTTTTTTTCTTTTTTTTTTTCTTTTTCTTTATTATTTTTTTGTTTGTTTTGTTTTTGGTTTTTTGCTTTCTTTCTGTCGAAGTACGAAGTAGGCCTACATAAAAAGCAATAAATATTGCAGTGCATACTGAGCTTCCTCTTGTCATTAACAAACTGACACAAATGTGTAAGAAATGGCCGATAATAGTGCATACGATAGCCGATGGTCTGCTGTATGACTGCTTTCCTTGTAATGAGGAACATATTGAAACCAGGACTTACAAATAAAATACATCTTTAGGAAACATATCCAACTTACAAGAGTTCAACAACATATGGGGAAATACAATGTACTGGCTCACGCACCGAGTTTTTCACTCCTTCGACATTTTTCCAAGCGAATTAAATTAAGATTTATCTTCCAGTTGCAAGAGGCGATTAATACCGGTCCCGACAAAAAAAAGGAAAGAAAGAAATTGACTAATTTACGGTGTGTGTGTCCCTCATCAAAATTGAGTATCTGCTGCTATATTTTAAGTTTGTAAATTGTTTTTTGTCCCTGATGGTCTTGACAACCTCTCCGTGAAATGACCCTTTTTGAGTTATGGCAACCCTGCTATACGCAGGCAAGACAATACGCCAAATTCGGAGATGCAGATACCAAACAAGGTCTTTACAAAGAGCGGTTGATAGATGACGCTGCCCCCTTTCTTCTTCTCTTTCTTTCTTTCTTTCTTTCTTTCTTTCTTTCTTTCTTTTTTTCTTTTTTTTTCAGTGGCTGGGGGGGGGGGGAGGTGAGGGTAAGGGCAGGGGAGTTCCATCACTTTGGTGGTAAATACAAAAGGAATACTTGTGACTGTAACCTCTTTACCGTCTTCTTCAAAATCTTAAAAGGAAGGACATGAGAATTTCTTTTAATTTCGCTTCTTCTTGTAATCTTTTTTCTTTTCTTTTTTTGTTGCGGGGGGGGGGGGGTTGTAAGACAAAGCCCTCTTTACCTGGCCATCTATTTGTCAACTGTGGCAAGTCTCCCTGTACGCAAGCATGAGTATGTATGTATGTATGTATGTATGTATGTATGTATGTATGTATGCATGCTAGCATTTGCGCGCGCGCGCGCGCGCGTGTGTGTGTGTGTGTACAAACATTGAAGACATTTTAACTAAATGTAGTTCATGTTTTATTAAAAAAGGACAGAAAGACTCTTAATAGTGCGGCTGAGTAAAGTTCGTCTCTCTGTGATAGTATCATTCAATTTAAGTTTGGGACTTCATTTCTACTAATTTCTGCCCGTGTTCAACAGAGAAATTGATACATGTAGCATGTCACAATGTATATGTGAATTAGGTCCATCAACTTAACGTATTTGATAAGACCCTGAATGACAACACATTTCAATGTCGCCTAGTGCTACTAAAAATGATGTTTTCCGGTTTTGTTGTCGTATTACGTGCATGTGCACAAATAGTCTTTCTTTTATTTTTCCGTCCTCCATGGTTTTCTTTTTACTTCTACCTCCAAATCTTTATATCCTCGTTTCCTTATTACCAGATCTCATTCCGTCTTTATCCAAAACTATGACAAAAATTATACAAATTAGATGTATTTGAAATTTCACTACTAATACCTTCAAAACTTTTAAAGATAAAGATGATATTCTAATTTGTATACCTATAGATATGTTCTAAACCAGTGTGCCATCAATGACCACTGAATAAAAATTGTGGTAGTATTTTTTTTTTCTAACTAGCGACATTTCAATCTTGGAAATATCCAAAACTATGATACATATAGTGATATCGCTATATCTTCTACGAGGGGGACTCTAGAATACCACTTTTCCGGAGAGTGAAGGCCAGGCCTGATTTCTAATCAAAACACCGGAAACTCTACGTCCCCACTGACCTGAATATTACATTGCTGTCAAAACTTTTTTGTATATGAACATCAGATCTGCAATTTATATTTTTCGTTATTTTGGCAAATAAATGTTTGCACGCAGGCACTGTGTTTTGGCATACAAATTAATTGTACTATAGTTTTATCTCAAGCTCTGTTTTATTTCCTCAGAATTCACATACATACATGAATGATAATGTGAACACCAGCGCTGACGTCAAACCTTTTTATTCTTTGCAATTTTCTTTTTCTCTTTTTTTTGGGGGGGGGGGGGCGTGGGAACGTAGGGGAGTGGGGGCGGAGGAGATAGAACGTAATCAGGGCTTAATTACGGCAAATGAAATCGACACAGCGTTGATGCACACAATTTTTTGTGAGAAAAGAATACAAAAAGTTTGCTTTTCATTCTTTTCTATCCATGTTTACTACGAATATACAATAGAAAACATTATTTTTTGCTGATTTCAGGACTGTGTGCATGCACCAACATTGTCAGATGTCTGACTTAGCCTCAGGCGATGAAACTTCTGCCATGTTGTGAAAGCTCAAAAATCACGGGCGAGACGGTCATTATGTGTTCAGAGTGTTCATTGTTGGTCGAATAAATATGTCATTATCCAACAGCTTTGGTATGGTACAAACATAAAACCATTTACCTGTACTTTTAACAATTCCTCCTGACATTTTTCTTCCGAAGTTGGAGACTTTGTGACGAAATTACAATACAATTCATTGAATTTAAAACGACTGAATAACGGTAACATTAACAATAAATGTTGTCAGTAAAATCTAGATTCGGTGGAATTCTTGTGCACATTCCTGTTGCCTTAGGGATGTAATAATTTATCAAACCAGTAGAGACACATTTTGATGAAGAAACGAGGAAAATGTAGTAGGTGTGTCCAGACAGACGCAATAATATGCCTCTCACAGCGCAACAGGTAATGGGATAGACGCTGTTTGTGTTGCAATGTGCACAATGTCCATGATATGTTTGAAAAAAAATACGTGTTTAGATGACTCTGTGAAGGTCCTGTTTGCTATGGTACTTAATTCTAATGTACAAAGTGTTACTAGTTATCAAATGTTTATAAGTGAATTTATCAGGAGGGTTACAGTGTTGGTATTTGTCTGATTCTAGTCAATCTCTCTATCATTAACATTCCACTGATGATTAAATCTTTATCTGTTTCAAGTTGTCAGTGGAGACAAGCTTCGGCTCAACGTTTTTGCCGCTCAATTCGATATGGTGTTCAGTCATAACTGATGCTATAAATGCCATTCATTGATGTTTCTATTTACAATGACACTTTGGTCAACAAGTTCATTTCCATTTACTTGCTGCCTGATGAGAATAATAATTTTAGTTTTAAATCATGTTTCTTTGTTCGTACCAGTGGCTTGTCCTTCAAAGATTTCAGACAAACCACTGCATATATTTTCATTTGTCCCAAGAGACTATTTGCGCTAGCTGCAGTTATGTTTTTCAGGTATTCGTCTCACTTTGAACAAAGACTAAAATCAAGTCATCCATTCATCATTGAATGGCCTGTCTTAACCGTTGCATCCTTGGGTTTGACACAACTGAACGACCCTTTTTATATGGAGGTCTAATTATTGGTGCACGCAAGGGAAGGCTTTTAGTAATGAAGTTTATCGGAGCTTAGAAATTATGGTTCTCTGTGCTTTCTTAATACTAGTAGATAACTTCAAGGTACAAACGAATGCTACACTCCTAAGATCACGCAGTTATCAATTTGGGTACAAAACACACAATTTTCGAAACTGTCAACATTTGATGGCATATCACCATCCAGAGTTAAAGACTCGTATGACGTCCCTGTACTCAGTTCCCTCCACGCTGGAATGGAGCACCTGGAGCACCTGAAAACAAAAGACCATGAAGCAGTTCGAAAAACAAGATGCAAAGGCTGCGAAGCTCGCTTCTACAATGAAAGCTGCTGTCGTGTTACATGCAGTCAGAATGCATATCAAATGTTAAAAAGGCTTGCCGTACATATTTTAACTGATTCCTAGTCTCTGTAGACTTGAACCTCTCTTGAATTCGCTAGATCTTGCCCCAATAGATGACACATGATGATTCAGTCAATCGCCAAAATGTTGTCGACGTCACTCAGTTCTTGCCCGTATTTTATCAGAATATGCATCCGAAACCTGTTAATATGGCATGTCAGATATGCTATTTTGCTTGGTGGCAGCACTTGATTTGTGTGTCACATGGCACTTCTGACCAATGAATGAACCAGGTTTTGTTTATCTCCCTGGTGTCCCCACCTGAAACAGGTGGATACTTCAGGGAAGTTACTTGTAGTGCCACCTACAGGCTCCATTGTTCATTTGTAATGTGGTATGTTTCGCGTTGTGTATTATTATAATTACTATTATTATTATTATTATCATCATCATCATCATCATCATCATCATCATCATCATCATCATTTCAGATTCAGGTTTTAAGACAGATGTGTGCTCCCAGCTGTTCCTTGAAATATTGTCAGCCCTTACAAACATTTAGATCACTAATACAGTTGCAACATCTATACTACGGTAGCCCTTTGAGGCTTAGCTGATTACATTTTTGTTACTACAACCCGACAACATCTTGTCATTATTGGATAAGTCTTTGTTAAAACCAGATGTTGTATTACGCGATAACTCTCCGGTAACATCTAGATAACATCTTACAGAACGAAATATTTCTCTTCATAAAAACAACACTTTATTAAAACAAACTGATTGTTGCATAACTGTTTGTGGACAAATAGGCCTATTTCAAATATACTCCCGACAAGCAGACTTTTATGAAAAATGAACGCCGCCAAAAACCTTAGACACTATAGAAACTCTTAATACATACATACATTCATACAGACAGACAGATAGACACAGGTACGGACGTATATATGTATTCATGTATGACAATACCTATCTATCTATCTATCTATCTATCTATCTATCTATCTATCTATCTATCTATCTATATATATATATATATATATATATATATATACATACATATATATATATATATATATATATATATATATATATATATATAACTCACGCTACATAGAGTATGGGATGCAATTATTTTATAATGTTTGGTAGATGTGAGTTAGCACAGATTATTTTAAAAAGAACTACCCTTTTTGAAAAATTGCGTAAAAATCCCTCGGTCGGCTCATATAGGCTATTTACAAAACCCTCTCATGCAAATTTATTTTGACACAATAAGCTAACACCCTCAATTTTCTCAGCGACATCCTAAATTGGACTTCTTGGATTTTAAATTTAGCTGTTGGTGAAATAATATCTAAGAAAATCCACTGTTTGCTAGCGTGGTTATGGCAACGTAATTAAACGCTCTTGTCGATCAGAATATAACAAGATATTTCCTAGATACTTCTAGATGTTTTTCTTGCTGTGATCAGATAATACCTCACTTTTTTACAACAATATAATATTTTCTAACCACAAGATGATGATCTAGTTTTTACAAGAAAACAAAATAATATATAGTCGTAACCAGACAGTTACCTGATGATTATCAGGTAATTTTCTGGCTCCCCAAGCAGATATGCGCAGTCACCCAAAACATGGTTGCACGAGATTACCTTATTATAACGTGTTAATTTGGTTCACACAAACTAGCTTCACTGGCAAACCTTTTCGCCTGCTGCTTTAATACTTAACGACCAAAAACATAGCCGGATTTATTGGCACAAGTATCCTCGCTGTTTTTAAAGGCTTTCACCCATTTACATATATTTTTGTACACAAATCTTGGTCGCATCAAAGCCACGATCAAGTGTTCAATTATTCCCGGCCAACAAGACATATATTAAGCAGAAACACATGCCGACAGCCACAAGCTGTAAAAACGAACAGCTCTAAAACGTAAATTTGAAATTGTATCGCTGAGGCTTGCCACATGCACTTTTTAAACATCATGTTTCATTGAGGGCACCACCGAAATCCGTCCTGTAAGCCTATCTTTCAGTGTTCTTGCTTAGATGCTTGGACACAAGGCATCACTCAACACGAGACCAAGTGATGTGTCCCACACACGGCTGACGTTCTCGTGTTATTATGAATTGATGTCTGACGCCGTAACGTTGTGACCATAAACTTGCCCTTTAAGGCGGAAACCCCGTGGGTCACTGCACATGAAAATAACCTGACTTCCAATCATGGATCAACGTGCATGGTATTATTCTTGACAACAGGCTGGGCGGTGACAAGATGAAGAGGCTGCATACCGATTCTTTTGTCAACGATGATATTACAACCGCCATCTGACGGAGGATTAAATCGCCAAATTTCCCCGCTTGGTGTCTCTGCATACTGGTCATGCGGCAACAACGTGGAGTATCTGGTTGTGTCTGGGTTAGCACCCAGACGTGTTGTTTTTTCTTTTGTTCTTTATATCTTTCTTTCTTTCCATGGCAGCCAAATTTGTCCAAAGTTCTTCTCGGTCACTGTTATTCAAAAAACCACCAAACTTGCCATGGGAGCTGACCTACCAATGAAAATTCAGCCGCATCCAATGAACCATAAACCGAAGTTGTACAATTGTAATTTATGTAAATAAGGTGAATACACAAAATTTACATTTTTTTTAATAACTTCGAAATTATTATAACTAGAGGTGCCATCCTAACTTCAATTTCAATGTTTGTAATATACACGCATGCAATGAAAAAAAAAAACTGTAAAAATTTTATTTATGCAAATTAGGTAAATACACAAAATTTAAATCTAAAAAACCTTGAAGACTATTATACATAGAGGTGCCATTTCAACTTCAATTTGTAGTTTTGTGACATTGCCGCATCTAGAATTCTAATTCATTCCAATTATGTGAATACACAAAATTTTAATCTTGAACAGCTTCAAAACTGTCATAGATGAGGTGCCATTTCACCTTCATTCTGTATGTTTGTGACATAGGTGCATCCAATGAACCATGAACCAACCTTGCAGGATTTTAATTTATGCGAATAAGGCTAATACACAGAATCTAAATCTCTAAAACTTCAAAACTATTATACATAGAGGTTCAACTGCAACTTAAATCTGTAGGTTTGTGACATAACAACATCAAATGAACCACGAACCAAAGTTGTGGGCTTTTAATTTATGCAAATTAGGCAAATACACAAAATTTAAGTCTTCGAATAGCTTCAAAACTACTGTAGGTAGTGTGTCATTCAAACTTCAGTTTATACATTTGTGGCAGAGCCACATCCAATAAACCTAGAACCATAGTTGTAGCATTATAATTTACACAATTAGGTTAATACACATACTTAGGTTGTGTTGACCAATGGCAAAACTTGAATTACCAACGAAAGAGGTGATATATATATATATATATATATATATATATATATATATATATGTGTGTGTGTGTGTGTGTGTGTGTGTGTGTGTGTGTGTGTGTGTGTGTGTGTGTGTCGTGGTATAGGGAGTGAAATGTTTTCTCAGGTAATATCAAAAACAAGTGGTAGAATTATGGTGATAAGACTGCTCTACTTGACATTAAAATTTCAGTTAAAGAACAATAATTTGATATACAGTAGAGGGTCTCTTGCCAGAAAAAGCTTACACCATGCTGAGGATGGAATTTCTTTTATTTCAGGTTTAGTTTTTATTATTTTTTGTATAATTTCCTTATTTAGTTAGTTAGCTAGTTAGTTAGTCAGTCAGTCAGTTAGTTAGTTAGTACTTAATTATTTTGCAGGTTGTTGACCTTTTTTCGACCTCCCATGCAAAAGCTTCGGCCTTTTGTTCCCGCACTTGCCTTAAGTAGAGGCCTACCTTTCTGGTGGCCTTGTCGAATCGTTTACCTAATGACGTTTCCATCCTGTCTGCTTAATTATATCCTGTGACGATTTACACCCGTATAAGCTGAGCAGGTGCGGATTTGGGGGGGGGGGAGCGCCGGGAGCGCGCGCTCCCCCCTCCCGCCCCTAAAAAAAAAAATCTCCCCCCCCCCAAAAAAAAATTAAAAGAAAAAAAAATTTTGGCGCCTCCAAAAATTGTTGGTCATCTCCGGTCACACGAGAAAGTATAGGGGGGATTACCCATTACATCTTTGGTCCGAGATGTCCGAATCACCAAATTTCAAAGACACAGAGTCGATTAATCTACGTGGTGTCAAAGATCCTCAGGCTGACAGGCACAAAAACAACAACAAATACTGCAGCGCCCTCCGTCGGGTGCAGGAAGACTGGTTGCCAACGTGAATGCATAAGCCATAGTAGCGAATCGCAAGGAGCCAGGGTATTTTACTTCCCGCCATGCATTGTAAATTTCCGGTTTGACGTCATAAGTTCGGGAAAGTTTGCCATTTAAACTTGGGAATTTACATTCAGTATGTATTTACATTCAGTGTATACAGTATGATTAACCTTCTCCGTCCATGCATCTGTTATACTGGTAACACTCAACTTGTATTGGCAACTAGTCACAGGTTTTTCATGCTCTAAGTCATAGAAGAAAAACTGTTAATTCATGTATGTATTTATAGCATTGTATCAAAGCATAGAAGATTGAACTTGTATCTGCAGTTTGTATTGGTTCTTTCAGCAGTTACCTCACTCTAGTTTCCTCTAATAAGCAAGATGATAGATAAATGATTTCATGACTACAAATTATTACTTTTGCTGCTGACTGAAGATTTATACTTTTTACACATTTGTGAATTCAAAAAGCACATATGTTTTTCTAAAACTTGTGATATTGGAGACATTCCTCTGAGAGGAATTAGTTTAATTTGTTCATGGTTAATCATATCCTGTATTATGGATTTGTAGCATAGTAATATATTTTGACTTCCTTAGAGCAATTGAAGTAATTTTTCAGAGGCTTAGTTTTATAGTTAGTTAATGATTAGAAGTATTTAGATGTATCTTCAGTGGTGCTGACTGAATGTGATAAGTGATTTGTAAATCCTCATCCACATTGTGGATTTGTGTCTTACTCAGTGCAACTCGGACTATTCTGATTTCAGACAGATCATTTTAGTTATAATGTGATCAGATGGTGCTGATTGGTAATTTGTACTGAGATTATGTATTATGTTTACTTGAGCTGATTTGTGAAATCAAGCTCTAAACATATATTGTGGCATTATGAACATAGTTCAAAACATTCCTCTAATTTTGTAGTTTTATTAGTTATTTGATTTATTGCTTTTTTGTCATTCAAGTAGTTGTGTGGTGCTGCCTAAATTGTGATCTAATTGTAAAATTATTCCAGTATACAGCTGCAGGCTTGAATGTTTTATAGTTACACATGTTCATAAATGTTGGTCACTTCATGTGTCCTCCTTGTTTTTTATGGACTCAAATTCATTCGACAAGTGTCACATAACATTCAAATATATTACCATGGTAACTACACATAGTTTCCTGTTCTGGAGAATTTGTGAATTCCAATGACAATTGAACAGCAGATGGAAGCTTTGGAAAATAAAACCCTTTGTAATGGTTATCAAAGTTTTATTATGGGACACTGACATCCCAAATGAAGATAAACCAGACATCATATCTCTTACAGTGGTCCCCTGTATAAGGCCCCTCTCACCAGAGGCCACTCCTCTTGAAAAGTCACCATTCTTATACAGAAAGTGTAACATTTCATCATATATATTCCCCCTCTAGAAGGGGCCACCCCTCTTACAAGGCCACTTTTAGGCTGCATTTTGGGTGCCTTGTAAGAGGGGAGCCACTGTATTTTATTAACAGAAAAAAGCAGTTTATGCCCCTTTAAATGCATTAAAACCTAGGAGCTTCGGGGGGCTCCGCCCCCCTAATCCCCCCGCCAGGGCTCTGCCCTGGACCCGCCGGGGCCCGGACCCCCGGCCTTACTTGCTATGTTCAGCTCCCCCCCCCCTTGACAAATCCTGGATCCGCACCTGCTGAGCGTTGCAATATGGAACGCTTTGGACGTTTTTCACATCTATTGCCCTCAATCTTATTATGACAGTACAACATTTCCAAATTCTATGTCTGTATTATAGCTATATTGTAGTTAGGTGGCGTAATACAACGGTGTGTCAATAAGAATTAGTCGGATAACATAGTCATAATAATTATTATGATTATGGCTTGTCTGTTTTTAACCTTTTGAAATAGTATTCATGTTGATAACAGGGATCAGAATTTTGGAAAACCTACGTCCAATGCTAGTTAATGTAATTTCAGTGGAAGATTTTCAGGAATGCGATTAAAAACCGCATTTGCAATGTTAATATTATCACGGTTTTCAACTGTTGTTTTGTCTTTGCAGTGGGAAAATATAATTGCCCCTTCATAGAGACCTTTGTATAAAAGAACCAACCTCCCATAAATCTCAGCAGCCTTGGAATTTTGTATTATGAACTTATGATCTTAATGGACCATAACATTCGCCCGGGCCCTCACCTCGAATGCTGTTTATATATATATATATATATATATATATATATATATATATATATATATATATATATATATATATATATATATATATATATATATATATATATATATGGGCAGAATTGTAATCCTCAAACCGTATGGTGGGCAGTTGTTCGGTTTGTCGGCAGTTGAAAAATGCCCATACACCATGTTTGCCTTAAATTCAATGTGCTATCTAGGGGGTTTCCGAAATGTACGAATTAGCAAATCTGCCCAGATATTATGGGAAGCTATAAATGCCCAGAAACTGTGGGTAATCTATACTTGGTAAATACTGCCCATAGTCCGGTTTGAGGAGTACAATTGACCCGCAGACAATGGGCATGACCCACAAACCGGTTGTAGGGCCTATTCCTTTATATATATATATATATATATATATTTGTGGGCAGTGTATAGTTCCCCATAAGCCACCCAAGACGGATTTATATACATATATTTATTTATATACATATATTTATATATACATATTTATATATGTATATATATATATATATATATATATATATATATATATATATATATATATATGCATATTTATGTACTCTTGTGTGCATGCATGCAGAGGAAAGAAACATAACAAGTAAAAGAGAATGGTGCTTTTCCATCCATTTTGTGAGTTTTCTTCCTGATGTTAAGGGTCAGCCAATATTATCAACATTTCCAAAAGCATACACAGAGGACCCTTTCTCGATACATCCGACACGCCGCCCCCCCCCCCCCACACACACACATCCACACATACAGACACCATTTGCCAAAAAAGAACATTAGAAATGTTGATTTTCGGCTGCATGTTGATAATCATTTGCGAAATTAACCCAAACTTTCCATCGATCTTGACCCCCCCCCCTCCAAGCATAATCGAAATACTAATATGAAAATGTTCAAAAAAAAAAAGGATTGACCTTATATTTGAAAAGTGTATTATTTCCTGAATATAAGTGCTAGGTTGAGAGCTGTTTCGCATGGGATCGTAGCATCTATTGTGAAAATGAATACCTTGAATAGGATGCCTTGCTTACTTTAGTATATGAATCCGAATATGCTGTTATTTGCACTGCATTCTGTTATTCTGTAACAGAATGCAGCGCTGTACCCTTGAGAAAGCACATCTGCCGGGTCCGCTTACAGTTGAGATATTCTGTCCCAAAATATTGTAACTCAATAAACAAAGAAATATAGTTCCTTCTCTATTTCTTCCACGTGGTCGTCATGCAGTGAGCATAACAAGAGAGCCACAGCGAAGAACCAAGGATTGAAGGTGTCAATTATCGCACTTTTAAAATTATCTCCTGGAATTCAATTCGCAATGGAGGAGCATTACTGTAGATTTAGACACGTCATGCTCTCATCAAGTTCTGGCTTTTTTCCTGGCTGCAACATTGGTTTGCAGCTATTGGCTGTCACAAATGAGCATTCCTCTATTTCCATGCCGGGACTAAGGCATTAGGGATTTGGAGGAAAGCTGATGAAAGACGGCTTTAGGTGGACTAAACTGTCCTTTCCGTGGTCGTAATGAGACTGGCAAGTGAAGCCCATGGCTGTTTTGCCTAGGCTGGCTTCTAAGCGGCCCTAAGACTGTTTTAATGAAGTAATAGTATTTCGGGGTCTTCCTTTCAACCCATAATAATCAATTATCTGTAAGTTATGTAGCTAAGCCGCGACGCGACTTACCTAAGCTTATATATTTATGAAGCGTTTTCCGTGTACAGGTGTTCTTGAGAAACAAATCCGAAAACGATTTGAAGTAATGGCACATGAAATAGAAACCCATTAAATGGTGATTGTCCCCCGTACTCGCCGGGATCATTTCCAGCCGAATCTACAAATTAATTTTCAGTCGCTTTATTTTATCAATCGCCATGCAATAATCAAATTATCATTTTAATTGAAATTTGGAGCAATGTAATTGTTACTTGTACCCTGCCCCAACCTCAGCTAATCCCCCACAAGCCCCTCAGAATGGAACAGATAAAATCAATTAAAATTTATAAAGGCGTGTGTACATGATGAGTGAGAGTTCTCTGGGACCACCGAGTGGGATGGTTCCCGGCAAGTTGTCCGAGGACGAGGTGGCAGCCCGTCCATTTTAGCGGCATTATGTTACTATCAAAAGCGGATTTCTATATACAATGGGCAAGAGATATATACTGGCATGAGGGATTGGTATTACACCTCTATATCCAAGCCCAATTCCTGCCTCCTCAATCTTCTGAACCAATCCCTGAAAAAACGCTTTTATTTGAATGTGTGTTTCTCAGTGTCACTGGCCCTAAATGGAGAGAGCCAACGTAAGATTTCAACCTGCCAAAGAGGGCCAGTTGTTAGAGATTTTTAGTCTTGTTGCAACTAACTCCAAAGAGCGTTGGGAGACCATGAATTGCTTTAACGCGTATTTTGTACCTTCCAACCTCACCTTATAGCAGCTTAACAATCCCAAATTGGCACAGAAGTTAGATACTCCGTTTTACCTAAAAATAAAACGCCTGCCTTGTCAATTCCAGGTTAGGTGTCCTTTTTTTCCGTATATCAAAAAAGGATGACTTCATTACAACACCATACGCGAACGTTTATGACCAATTGGCTTCCGTGTACGTCAACACATTGTGACAAAATATCACAAATGACGATTACTGTCTATGAAGTCGCACGAAGTGTGCAGTTATGTACGCCTGACAACTAAAGTGAAAACGGCATCGTGGAAGTCAATTGCGGTTGGTGACTTATTAGTTTCTAAAGCCAATTACCCATCTAATGCTGGCATGAGTAAATGAATTGATAATGCACGGCCAACCCATAAGACAAGAGTTCCCAACATATGAACTTCGATTAGCGATATACTTCAAAGACTCGTGCTATTACACACACCCTTGCATAATTGATCCCAGGCATAATTAGATCATTGGTTGACCCCTTCTAAAGAGAAAGACCATATTGCTAATGTATGTAGTTGAAATGAGTTCCCCATTTGCGAGTCTGGTGAGTCTCAGCTGTAGACAACAGGTTGTAATGTATGGCAATCCTTGATTCGATTGCCGAAACTTTAATTACGAGCCCAAGAACTTAATTGTTTTCCCATGACATTCCAATTACTATTGTGTCTACATGGGCCCCCACTGATCCTCGTATAATTTACAAAACCTTTCCATACATTAAGAATACACCATCTCCTGACCTGTTGATCCTTTACTTGAACCATGAAAAAAACTATACAAAATGATCAATTGCTTCAGGACAAGGCAAGTCACAAACCTGGCACGAATTTCCCCTGCACATTAACTGGTATCAAAGCCAACATGTAAAGCCAGATGCTTTGTTTGTGATCAATTTCGTAAAGTGACTATTTACACATTCTGGAAGTTGCAACCTCTTTTTGAATTTAGGGGTTGAAGACAAACAAGCCTTTGGTCATGATTATGTCTGTGCTTCTGAGGCTAAAACCGTATACATAGCCTATTATGTATATATATATATATATATATATATATATATATATATATATATATATATATATATATATATATATATATATATTATATATATATATATTTATATATATATATATATATTATTTTATTTTATTCAGAGGGTTATTTTAGCTGTACCATTCCACTTTTCCGTTAATGACCAAAACATACTTCTATTTGAAAATACATTTTATTGCTAACTGTTTCTATTAGTGTTGACCTGAAATATAGATCATCAATACATTATTATTAAGCAGGCAGTAGTAAAGGTAATAGATGTAGTTGTAGCAGAAGTGGTGGCAGTAGTAAGAGTCGTGTTAGTAGTAGTAGCAGTAGTCATAGTAGCAGTAGCATTAATAGTCGTGATGATGATGATGAAGAAGATGGTGATAAAAATAATAAATGATAAATACGAACAGTAGCAAAATCGGTTCCATCATAACTGGGAGACAAGTTACACTACCATGATTTTTATTGCTAGAAAAGCAGTCCACATCGCTAAAAGCTCTGTGAAAAGGCTCTCAGCTGGTAGAGATGGTTGTAATTTTCTGAAATTAGGTATGGCTTGTATCGCATGGGCGAAACAGAAATGGACTGGTCAAAAATATAAGAACATACAGCTCAGCAGGCATTTTGTACATATGTACCAATTTCTCACTTACGCCTCAATCTTGTCAGTATCAGCAATTCGATTCCTATATTTTTATTTGTGAAAATTGTGAATGGCTTGCCTGTATGTAAGGAGATCATGTATAAACGCAATATCTCTGAAATATCAATAATTTTTGTAAACCCAACACAAGCGTTTCATTTACAATGAAATAATGTTGACCAGATGGGCGTTCATTTTGTAAGTAACTTAATATCATCAGCCAATCTTGTCCTTGTTTGTCATTTATCTTGGTCATTAGGGCTTGTAGGAAGTAATGCTACCTGTACCCACTAATATGATAAAGACATATGCACATCAGTCCACCTTAATCATAATAGGTGCCAACTGCTGTGTGTGGAGATATCAGAGTATGTGATTAGCCCTCCAGGACAAATCGTTGGACAGGATTACCCTGATAGCGTCAAAATGCGGCATCGTGAGCGAGGTAAATATGGGCGTAAGTGCCAAAGCCACGTGTTTATTGCCGTAACAGATGGGATAGTGTGAAAGACGGCTGTCTATGTGTCCATGAGGCACGCGCCAGCTCATTAATTAACAACATAACATTTACTTAAGCATTCCAAATTGTAAACTTTGGGGATTCGTGTTGTCATCTGCATCAAATATGTATACGCGCACTAATGCTATAAGTTGATGAGTTTACCAGAACTGCGCGAGTGGACCCCAGAGGTGATATAATGTGTCACTTTTTAGCGTCTCGGATGGTACTCCCCGGTCATTCCCACCTCCAGGCTTCCTAGTTGCAGCCTATAGTTTTCTTTGCCACAACCCCACCCCATCCCCCCTTGTCAGCTTTAGCTATGATTTTCTTTATCCTTATTATCATTTTTACACTAGATTGCGTCAAAAAAGTCTGTTGTCTCAATATTTATTATTGCAATGGGTTTCTAAACTGCACAATATCAGGAAAATGGTACAAACTTCCTAATCTGTGTCACAATTCTGATCAAAAATACATTTTGTCATTTTTGCAAATAGGAGGATTGTATCTTAACTATGTCTGTATTTGAATAAACTGCCCAAGTCAAAACTGACTTCCCTGCCCTCAAATTGCATTGGCATATAGTCACTGGTCACGGTTGAGCGCCTGAGGTAGATGCTACTTGGCATTAAGGCAAATCATTTTCCCAAGGAATGGAAAACCAGTGACTGCTGTAACTCATATATATATATATATTGAGAAACGTGTGTGCTGTAGAAAACATAGTGTGTTGTATGAAATGCAAGGGGGATACAATCCCCTTCTGCTGGGATAAAAGATGTTGGTGAAGATGTGAAACAGTCTCATCAACTGGAGGACTAGGCTTGAGTGGCTATGCCCTTTGGATCAGGTGTACTCACATTATACCGTTGGGATCAAAATAGCATGTTTGGAGCACAACATGGACGAATGTAAGTTTGTAAACAAGGCCGCACATTAAATATTTCTATGCATATATATTGTGCAGTGCAGTGTGCCTGTTTTTCGTTCCAAAACGGTGTTTGGTACGTGTTTGATGTATGTTGTGCTCCTTGCACATTCTGCAACAGTGCTTTGACTGTCACTTTTCTTCATTATTTACACTATGACACAGTACTACGCTCCTGTCAAGCTAAGGCAGTCAATAAAGTTCATTCCACATAAAGAATGAAACATAAACACACCATGTGTGAGACCAATTCGTAACATGCTTTTGCGAGTTGTGTAGCAAAAATGGAAGTCTTGGGTTGTTCTATTATCCGTTGTATACAAACACACACACACACACACACACACACACACACACACACACACACACACACACATATATATATATATATATGTGTGTGTGTGTGTGTGTGTGTGTGTGGGTATAGTATATATTAGACGTTCGGTGTGCAGTGTTCACTTGACCAGTCTAACGTTTAATGATTGTTGAATCGATATAGGCCAGCATCTCAGATCTATTCACTTAATCCAACCTTTAAGTTTTAACAAAACACATAAGCACAAACACACACACACAGGAATCTCCCTCGTCACCCATTATATTTGGGTTAATAAGCCCACTAGTAAAGAGACACCAAGCATTGCTCATAAATGTTTGAAAGACAAGAATAAATATTCATCCATTCCTGTCTTGGTTGATGTATATATATATATATATATATATATATATATATATATATATATATATATATATATATATATATATATATATATATATGTGTGTGTGTGTGTGTGTGTGTGTGTGTGTGTGTGTGCTCATATATGCATAATCTAAATGTCAAGACGTTTACTTGCCTTTGTCAACGCACAAGGGCTTCTTTTCGCTGGAGCGACCTCTAGTGTAGAGAACTCTCTTAATTTTTTTCAGTTCTTCAGGTACATTTATTCTTGTAATTCATTGCGATAGAAGAATTCCGCAATTGGATGCCACTAAAAATCTATCAATTTGCATGTTGGGATACCTGATTATAGTTTGTTGGGATGTCGATGTTGTCTGCTGCGCATTGTCAACAGCCGTCTGCATTTGACGTCACGCCGTGTGACGCCTCATCTTTTTTCATGCTGCATGTCAACGTCCTACAAGCGTAGACATTTGTTGCACGGAAACAAGACGCTTTTATTCAAAATTGCTCACGACAAGAGAGACAAAAGCTACCCTTTGATTATTTTCAATATTTTTTAAAACAACATTGGTGTGCTCCTCCACGGTTAACTTCCAATGGCTAGCAGATGGTTTCTTATCAGTCAAAACACGGAGAAGCGCTTTGTGACTTAATTTTTTCCAGGTGAAGTGAAGACATAAGTGTTGTATCTGAAACCAAATTGCGAAATATTCCACAGACCACTACAGCCTGCTCTTTTATTATTCTTTTTCAAGAGTAATGAGCAGTCGTGTTTGAATCCAAAGTGTATGGTGGAAGGGTTTTGTTAAGTCTTTATCAACAATTTGAATAATCACGTGTCTGCTTCCCTGCTAGGGTCTTGAGACAAACGAAGCAGAAGATACATTTATCAGTTTAATAAAAATCACCGTATATTTTATTGTGAATATTTGAGATCTTTGTCCATATTTGTTATAATAATTGGGGGGGGGGGGGGGGGGGGGCAAGGTGCCCAAAGCAAATAGCCACACTTTTTTTTAGCGGTTTTCATAAAACCTTGAAAATGAATTTGGAATTATTTTGGAGTACCTAATTAGCGAAATGTCTCATTTGAGTCGCATTACTTTGGATCTGTTTTTCTTCAAAAAAAAAATGATGACGTCTATTCAAAACCAAGGCATCGTGACTTTGGGGCCTGTGCAATACCGACTGTGGTTAATGTACATGTAGATCACATTGCCACTCTATGTGATGAGCCCCTTTGAGAGACCAATTTTCCTCACATATATATATATATATATATATATATATATATATATATATATATATATATATATATATATACATATATACTATATATATATATTCGTATAATGTTTGTCACTTCACATCAGCTGAACTTGTAAGCCTGTGAATAATTTTTCGTTGCATAAGCATATGATCCCTAATTGAATTAGTAGGGGCCATGAGAAACAACAATCACTTGTTCCATGATATCACTGAAAGAAATATAGCCCCGAAAATATGTTTCTGGGGGTAGGACACAAAAAAAAATCCGTGTAACTTTCCAAATTAAGGTTCTCTTCCACTTAGTTTGGCTACTAATGCTTTGGGCGAAAGGAGGCCGCTCTCTAGCACGTTAACGAGAACTGTTTATGTCTGTAGACAAACACAGGCTTCTCTCTTTCTTTCTTTCTTCTTTCTTTCATTCTTTCTCTCTCTTTCTTCTTCTGGTTCATTCTCTCTCTCTCTCTCTCTCTCTCTCTCTCTCCTTTTTTTACCCGAAAATTTTCTTGAAGAGCGCAACAGCCAAAAAAATACAAAAGGGTGGCATATCCATCGGCCCCTTTTTAGTGACATTCGATCCTTCAATTTGAAAAAAAAATCAAAATTGATGGAAATTTGCAATCAAGCTTTTAAATCTTCCAATATATTCAAAAAGTGTGATGGGCAGAGGCGTCTTTCCTAGTTGAATACATCTGGGTTTTTGCCATAGTCCAAAATCTAGTGGGATTCAGAAGTTTGAAGACTTTAATTCGTTCTAATTTTGGCAGAGGTTTTCACCACAATACACATCCGCAAACTCTACAAGGAGGCTGGCTATTGTAATTGGAACTGACGCCATGTTGTTATGCAAAACATTTTGCATGCGCGAATAATTAGCTTTGCACTACAGAATCTATTCCCAGGTAACTTACTGTCCAGATTAAATTTAACTTTCTGGTTTGAAAGCCTATATTCGTGTTTCAAATGAGGGAAAAAAATACTCCCTACGACTGTATAATTAAAAACTGAAGTTTTTCAATAAAAATCACTACGAAGAACCTTTAACTATTCATTGCTCAGATCTCTGAGGCCTTACATAACTGAGTGGTCCCATCACAATACCTGCATTTTTCTTTATGACGGGAAGCAGCACTGTCCCTGGGGCTATGTTAGCAATCCCTTGATCCCAAGAGACTGCTGGACCTCGGGGTAAAATTAATATTTTAATTTCCATTTTGATTATGACAAAACAGATCTTCATGTTGATATATAAAATAATTAGCGTTGAATATAATAATTATTTAGTGGTGGCTTTATAACCAATAGTTATTTCCTTAATCACTCCACGAAAACCTTTTGCCTGCGACACCTGTTGTTGATATAGCTGTCGTAGCGTTTGGTTAGTATCGAATCATAATGGTTACGATGTGTGTCCGGGACCATGCACAACTCAACCGACTGAGCAAGAATGACATCCATCAAGTGTTTGTATGCTACTTAATGTGTCCAATGTAATGTGTATACAAGCTAGAACAGAAGTAACTGACAGGCATCAAGCTGAGTATGACATAAAAATTGTTGATAATAAACGACTCCCTGAAAACACCACATTTTGCCATCGATCTAGCTGTGACCCTCATTCCATGATAAATTTGTACCAAGGAATGACGCCCAGTTTTCCCTGCCTTTGCAGCCTTCTTCCCACACTTGTTTTTCTTCATGAAAGTTAATGATTGAAACATATCACTAGTGTTTACTAGAAGAACTTTATAAACACGAGTCTTAACTCCAAGATATAGCACAAAAAAGCTGAAGAAGGAATATATATATATATATATATATATATATATATATATATATATATATATATATATATATATATATATATATGTATGTATGTATGCATGTATGCATGTATGTATATATATGTGTGTGTGTGTGTGTGTGTATATATATATATATATATATATATATATGCTAGCTAGTACATAAAAACATATACAATTATATATATCAATATATTATTTATATATACATAAAACACGTAGGCTACGTATACGGACGAGTAAAGAGGAAACTACGAAAGATGATTTGCTGCATAGCAAATCAGTGTGTGTGTCTTCAAAGCATATTGGCATGGCAATGTACAACTATTCCATAACACAGGGGTAGAAGTTGGAATGCCGTCTCTACCTTTTATTGCTTTGAAGTTATTTAAGATTTAAAATTTCTAATGGTGCTATTTAGCATAATTTAAATTGCCACAACTTTTATTTTTAATTCATTAGGTGCGCAATGGTGAACAACCCAATAGTAGAGGTTGGAATGACATCTCTATCTATTATAGTGTTAAAGATATTCAAGTTTTAAAATTTCAAATGCTGCCAATTACCATAATTTAAATTGTTACAACTATTGTTTTAAATTCATTGGGTGCGCACTGGTCAATAACCCCCTAGTAAAAGTTAAAATGACATCTCTATCTATTATACTTTTGAAGATATTCAAGATTTAAAATTTCAAATGCCTCTAATTTGCATAATTTTAAACATCTTCATTCCTCTGTATAAAACGGTCAAACTCCTTGTATGGAGGTACAATCATGCCAAGTTTGGAGTTTCTATGTATAATAGTGTCCGAGAAAAGTATCGGACAAATTTGCTGGTAAAGAAGAAAGAAAGAAAGAAAGAAAGAAAGAAAGAAAGAAAGAAAGAAAGAAAGAAAGAAAGAAAGAAAGAAAGAAAGAAAGAAAGAAACAAAGAAAGAAAGAACTCGAGGAAAACCAGAAAAGCGTGTGCTGACACACACACTTTAAATTTGAGCTGCTACAGACAGGTGCATCTAGGTAAATAAATTATCACACTGTAGATAGAAATCAATCAAAAAGCCATGGGGAAACAGTTCTTCCTCTATGTTTTTTATCTGCTTCTCTCCTCGTTTTAACAGCGATATAGTTAATGGAATATATCATTTTGCATGCATGCAAATAATTTTGTTGTGGTGAATTGCATGAGCCAACAAAGGACTAACCGTTCCGGCCCCGTTTCTATGCCTGAAGACAATTACAATTTTGCAACCTTCATCATAATAACAACAGGGAATTATGAAGAAGATATATAATTCAATGCAACAGCTGCATTTTCTTAAAAGAAATAAATCACCGGACTACTATTGTTCGACCCTCCGGTGGAGCCCACTGCCCGTATTCAATCGGATTGTGCTTCAGCGGTAATAATCAGAAGTGATTCATGGGTACGCATAACTGACCAAGGCGGAGTTCTGATGTCAATGTTTGTAAAATATAAATATATATATATATATATATATATATATATATATATATATATATATATATATATATATATATATATATATATATATATGTAAAATGAAATTCACACTGTTGTAAAAAGAATAAATTGAAACTATGGGTTTAAAAAAAATACTGGCTTATACACACAGTATAAGGACATTGAGTAGCATGATACATGTCATTCACGTTCAGTCAATTGACTTTTACACGTTTTCGGGTACATAATAATCGTATCCAACGTCACTCGATTGTCGTCAACACGATTTGAGTCTCACGTGTCACAAGGAAGTTGTATAAGTGAGAAATGGTGTAGCCATAATTGAACTTGCTGTCCGCTCTCTGAATCACCGGGGAGTTCTTTTCCCAAGGACAAACATCTATTGATATAATCTGTGCCTAC